>WOXC01004692.1:10000-288494 GCA_011680675.1 Gymnobelideus leadbeateri | reverse complement strand
TTTGCCAGATGGAAAAAAAAAATCTCAAAAGTTCACTGAGGAGATTCATTCCTTCAGAGTTAGACTGGAGCAAATGGAAGCTAGTGACTTTATGAGAAATCAAGATGCTGTTAAGCAGATCCAAACAAACGAAAGATTAGAAGGCAATGTGAAATGTCTCATGGGAAAAACCACTGACCTGGAGAATAGATCCAGGAGAGACAATTTAAAAATTATTGGACTACCTGAAAGCCATGATCAAGGAAAGAACCTAGAAATCACCCTTCAAGAAATTCTCAAGGAAAACTGGCCTGATGTTTTAGATCCAGAGGGCAAAATAGAGGTTGAAAGAATCCACTGATCACCTCCTGAAAAAGATCCCCAAAAGAAAACTCCCATGAATATTATAGCCAGGTTCCAGAATCCCCAGATCAAGGAGAAAATACTACAAGCAGCCAGGAAGAAACAATTTCAATATTGTGGAAACACAATCAGAATAGCCAGGACCTGGCAGCTTCTACACTGAGGGATCGATGGGCATGGAATATGATATTCCAGAGGGCAAAAGAACTGGGAATGAACCCAAGGGTCACCTACCCAGCAAAACTGAGTATTTTGTTTCAGGGTAAAATATGGTCATTCAGTGGAATAGAGACTTTCAAGCATTCTTGAGGAAAAAACCAGAATTGAATAGAAAATTTGACATCCAGACACAAGAAGCAAGAGATGCCTGAGAAGGTAATCAGGGAAAAGAAATCAAAAGGAGCTTATCAAAGTTGAACTATTTACATTCCTATATGGAAAGCAATAACTGTGACTGATGATGTCTTTCTCACTATGAAAATAATGGAAGAAGGGTGTGTGGTCATATGAATACATATGTGAATGTGTGTGTATATGGTTTGTTATGTTGGATGAGGGCATAGGTTGAATTTGTTGGTGGTGGTGAATACTCAAGGGATGAAATTATGAGGTGAGAGAGGAAAGTGGCAAGAGGAGATGGGGAGAGACAGGACTATCTCATGTAGGGGGGGAAGTGGTTGCAAAGGAGGGGGAGAATAAGTGAGGCTAAAAAGGCAAAACCACATTCACATTGAATTTGGTTCAGGGAGAAAATGACATACATACTAAATGGGATATCTCAACCTGCAGCAGGATAGGGGGAAAGTGGATGAGAGGAAGGATGATGGATGGGAGAGCATCCTTGGGGTGAGGGGAGGTTGGAAGTACCCACTATAGAAGAGGGACAGGATCATGTAGGGAATGGACCAGGTGGGGGGTGGGATGAGTGGGAGGGAATTATAAGCAGCCTTGTACAACATATCTACTATGATAATGTTTTGCATAGCTAGACATATACAACATATACTGAATTACTTATCTCCCACGAAGGAATGGGTGACAAGGGAGGAAGGAAATGGATCTGAAATTCGAGGTCTTAACATTAAATGTTTCAAATATACATAAATACTATTATTAATACTCTTTTGCTTGTAATAGGGAGATAAGATGTGCAGGCATTGGGACACAAAGATTCACCTTCCTCTAATGGAAAAGTCGATGGGGGTATGGGAGAAGGTATAGGAGAGAGCAGATTGGAGGAAGTGATATCTTGTGGGACTACTATTCTGGGAGGTTGGGTAGGGGAATAATGGGGGGAAAATGATTGTAACTCAAAATCTGGCAGAAATGAATGATGTAAAACAGAAGTTAATAAAGCATTTGTTTTAAAAAAAATAATAAATAATAAAAAAAATTTCTGCCTTTCTGCAAAAAAAAAAAAAAAAAAAAAAGAATTTCCCCCTTGAAAGCTTCCCTACACTCCAGAGCCAACTTCCCCTAATTTTAATTAATTTTAATCTTTGGCACCCTACCAAAGCATTTCTCTGAATATTTTGAAATTTGCCATCCCTAAATCTAGGTTCATTACAGAATGTGCCTGGCTTTCTTCTTCTCTACAACATGAGATTTTCATTATTTTCACCCCAGAAACAAGATTATCCTTGTTGGTGAGAATCATATACAGAAGAGAGATCCACACTATGTCCAAAGGGATATAAAACAATTTATATCCCTTGATCCAGCAATACCACTATGAAGTCTGTATCGCAAAAAGATCATAAAAAAGGGAAAAGGACTGACATGTACAAAAATATTTATAGCAGCTCTTCTTGCAGTGGCAAAGAATTGGACATTGAGGTGATGCCCATCAATTGGGGAATGGCTAAACAAGTTGTGGTGTATGAATGAAATGGAAAACTACTGTTCTCTAAGAAATGATGAGCAGACAGGTTTCAGAAGAAGCTGGAAAGACCTACATGAACTGATGCTGAGTGAAGTAAGCAGAACCAGGAGAACACTGTATGCAGTAACAGCCACATTGTTTAATTACCAACTTTGATAGACTTAGTTCTTCTCAGAAATACAATGAATTAAGACAATTCCAAAAGACTTATGAAGGAAAATGCTATCCACATCCAGAGAAAGAACTATGGATTCAGAATGCAAAATGAAATACTATTTTCTTTTTTTGCTTTTTTCTTTCTCATGGTTTTTCCCTTTTGTTCTGATTCTTCTTTTAAAACATGACTAATGTGGAAATATGTTTAATATGATTATACATGTATAGCCTATATCAGATTGCATGCTGTTGTTGGGGGGGAAAGGGATTTAAGGGACAGGAAAGGGGAGTAGAGGGAAGGGAAAAATTTAGAACTCAAAATCTTATAAAAATGAATGTTGAAAACTAAAAATAAATAAGTAGATAATTTTTTAAAAAAGAACATTAATTTCTCTATTTCTGGAAAGATAAATGACCATTAAGGCAAGTCAGGCAATCATTAGCTCTTCTGCTTTGGCCAGAGAAAGAGCTCCAGCAGATGTTCTAATAATTGAAGCTCCTCATCACTACCATTTTGTGCCTCTGTGACAAGCTTGTAATTTGTTTCCCAAACTCTAATCTCTTTTGTCTCTTTGTCCAGGTGGCCTGTGTCAATGCTTCAATGGAAATATTGCTTCTGTTTCTACATCCACTAATTTTCAAGCAAATGTTCTCTGGTATGATTCTTTCCCCATCCACCATCATCTCTACTTGCTAGATTTCCTCATTATAAGCATATTTTCTTAATACAGGATGTCTCAAAAGTCTTATTGCAGTTTTAACTTGTAATATTTTGCCTTAAGCTATAGTAACTTCAAATGGCACTAAGATTTTTAGCACTTATGTTTTTAAAATAAGGTATATTCTTTCAGAGTCATATTCCAAGCACAGATTTAATTTCACTAAATCATATATATGTATATGTATATATACATATATATGTGTGTATATATGTGTATGTATATATACATATATAAATATATATACATATACATATATATATATACATATATATATATATATGATATAGAGTAGAGGAGGAGTCTCATTCCAGTCCATTTCCTATTAAGGAAATAGAGGCACAAAAAGTTTTGTTAAATGACTTGCCAAAGGTCTCATAGGATATGTCAGGATTTAAAGTCAGGTTCTCCAACTCCTAATATAGCATTCTAACTACCTGTATCCATTTTATTTATTTTCTGTCCATCTATCTATATGTATATTTACATATATACACATACATGTATGTGTACATATGCACACATATATGTATCTATATTACATGCATGTGTGTATATATAAATGCACATACGTGTATATTGTTGTTTGGGCATTTTTCAGTTGTTTCCAACTTTTTTGTGACCCCATTTGGGGTTTTATTAGAAGAGATAGTAGAGTAGTTTGCCAGTTCCTTCTCTAGCTAATTTTACAGATGAGGAAACTGAGGCAAACAGGGTTAAGTGACTTGCCCAGGGTCACACAGCTAGTAAGTATCTGAGGATGGATTTGAACTCAGGAAGATAAGTCGTCCTGACTCCAGGCCCATCACTCTATTCACTGCACCACTTAGCTGCCAGATCTATATGTACATACATACATATAGATATGTGTAGGTACACATATATACATATACACATCTATATTGTCTCTCTGATGGGATACATATGCCTTATGAACATGGATTTTTTTATTTTCACTTTTGTATGTCCTGCACTTAGCATAGTGTTTGGCACTTAGCTCTTAATAGGTTCTTTTTTTTTTTTTAAAGCAATTGGGGTTAAGTAACTTGCTCAAGGTTACACGGCTAGTCATTATTTATGTGTGGGTGCTCATTTTCTGAGGCCGGTTTTGATCCCGGTTCATCCCAACTCCGAGGCCGGCGCTCTTACTGCGCCACCTAGCTGCCCCTCTTAATAGGTTTTTAATAAATGTTTATTGAATACTTGCTTTCTCAATTGATTTATCAATTGCCTCCCCAAATTTCCATTTAGGATCTCTAGCTCACCATGCTTGTTACCCATACTTGGATGTTTGTGTTTAAAAACCTGAGTATGTGGACTTTGCTGCTTATTCCTTTCTTTAATTTTGTCTCCCTTGAGTTTTTGAATGTCCCAATGTTAATTTTCCTTCCTTAATCTTGGCTACTCTATATTATCTACTTTGATGTAGATACATAGGCAGTTTTCTTCCTTCCTGCCCCCTTTTTACTTTAATATCCTTTTATTTAGAATTGCAAAAAAATAGGCAATCATATTTTTATCAGTCCTTGTTTAATGCACTCTATTCAATCAGTCAATCATTATGAAATGTGCCAGGCATTATGCTAATCACTGAGGATACAAAAAGAGGCAAAAAGCAAAAAACCCAGCCCTTGCCCTCAAGGAGCTTACAACATAATAGGGGAGACAACATTCAAACACACACACGCACACACACACACACACACACACACACACACACACACACACACGCAAAATTATGTGAAGGAAAAATGCTAAATAATTAACAGAGGGATGGTGCTAGAATGAAGAGGGGTTGGGAAAGACTTTCTGAAAAGAAGCCTGCCACTCCTATATTTTAAATTATTATCCAGAAATCCAATTATTTGAGCCTCAATTTCCTTATCTGTAAAAGGGGAATGATAATACTCATGCTCTCTAGTTCATAAGATTATTGGGAGGACAATTCAAAACTTGGTAACATGCAAAACTATATTAAAATGAATCATTTTGAGGATAAGCAAGAATATGGAATAGTGTATAGAAGTCTGGCCTAGAAACCAGAGAGGCTTGTGTTCAAGCCCTGCCTCTGTAACATATCTATCTTTTGACCTTGGACAAATAACTGAACCTCTTTATGTTCTATGTCCTAGACTACTCTCTAGGAGCTTAAGTTGCAGAGAAGGTGTTAACTTGTACTGGTGGAGGGAATTTCCTCACCTGGGAATTCCCTATAACAGTCCCCTACCTTTAACCCTGTGCCTAATAATGCTACTGCCGCTGACCTACTTATTATATAATCAGGTCTACTGAAAACTGTTGTAAAATCATAGCTTTGACATTGCCTCAGTAGATGACTGCAGCAAAATCATTTTATCTCATGGTTTTCCCAGCTAATGAATGGGTGATGATACTAACCTATTTGATTAATGTGCTTTGAGGAAAAATAAGATAAGAGGAGTGTGTGTTCTTTGGAAAGAAAGAAAGTACCAATTAAATGCAAGGTATTACATCTATCTCTTGGGAAAAGGGTTCATAATGATGCAAAATCAAATTTAATGCTCTCAAAGTATTCTTTGCACAGCACTAACATTGGACATTTGTTCTCATCATGTACAAAACATCTTTGCACTTTGGTTTACAGCACTGGAGACCACAGAGTCTCTTACAGCATGAGAGCAATTTACATTGAAGCTGTTGATCTCAGTGTATGATTGTGCCTCCTGATCATTTTCCCAAACTTACACTAAGTGTTAACCTGGAAGGAGCAGATGTTTCAAGACAATAATCAAATGCAAATGAAGTGTACGTTCTACATGTGTTTATTTTAGATAGAAATGAATACTTTGCTCAGCTGTCCATGCCATGCTTTTTCTTGTTTTTAACACCTAGCTATTACTGAAAGAAATTAAAGAAGTGAAAAGAAAAAAAAAACAGGAGGCCAAACTGGCTCAATTTATGGATGATCTGATGGTAAATCTTAAGGAATTACCAAAGATGATTACTTCAGACAAGTAATAGATTCAATAAAGTTGCAAGATGAAAAATAAACAAACATACAATTCTTAGCTCCAATGCTTAGCTAGGAAGCTAATGATAATATTTGAAAATCAATCAATAGCAATGTGGAAGGCCTGCTCTAGGTCATGTACAATGTCCTAAGATGCTAAGGGAGCAAAGTGAAGGAGCTCTGTCTGCTTGGAAAATAATTCTTCCTTGTATTCTGTCACTTTATGGACAACTACAAAGACAAATAAGTTCTTGCAAGTTCATTTGGGGTATTTACAGAATCCCCAGTGTCATAGAATTTAAGTGTTATATGTAACCTCAGATGGGAAGCGAGGTGGTGCAATAGATAGAGGACCAGGCTTGGAGTCAGGAAGATTCATCTCTCTGAGTTCAAATCTCACCTCAGACACTAATTAGCTGGGTAGTCCTGGGTAACTCACTCAATCCTTTTTCCCTCAGTTTCTTCATATGTAAAATGAGCTAGAGAAAGAAAAGGCAAATCAATCCAGTATCTTACCAAGAAAACCTGAAATAGGTCACCAAATCAAAAGGAACTTATCAAAGTTGAACTATTTACATTCCTATATGGAAAAACAATAACAGTGACTGATGATATCTTTCTCACTATGAAAATAATGGAAGAAGGGGGTGTGGTCATATGAATACATATGTGAATGTGTGTGTATATGGTTACAGTTATATATGGATAGAGGGCATAGGTTGAATTTGTTGGGAAGGGAGAAAACTCAAGGGATGAAATTATGAGGTGAGAGAGGAAAGTGGCAAGAGGAGATGGGGAGAGACAGGGTAGGGTAAACTATCTCATGTAGAAGAAGCAAGGGGAAGTGGTTGCAAGAGAGGGGGAGAATAGGAAGGCAAAAAGGCAAAACCACATTCTCATTGAATTTGGTTCAGGGAGAGAATGACATACATACTAAATGGGATATCTCAACCTACAGCAGAATAGGGGGAAGGGGGATGAGAGGAAGGATGATGGATGGGAGGGCATCCTTGGGGGGAGGGGAGGCTGGAAGTACCCACTATAGAAGAGGGACAGGATCAAATAGGGAATGGATCAGGTGGGGGGTGGGATGAGTGGGAGGGAATTATAAGCAGCCTTGTACAATATATCTACTATGATAATGTTTTGCATAGCTAGACATGTACAACATATACTGAATTACTTATCTCCCCAGAGGGAATGGGTGACAAGGGAGGAAAGAAATGGATCTGAAATTCGAGGTCTTAACATTAAATGTTTCAAATATATATAAATACTATTATTAATACTCTTTTGCTTGTAATTGGGAGATAAGATGTGCAGGCATTGGGACACAACGATTCACCTTCCTCTAATGGAAAAGTCGAAGGGTGTATGGGAGAAGGTATGGGAGAGAGCAGATTGGAGGAAGTGATATCTTGTGGGACTGCTATTCTGGGAGGATGGGTAGGGGAAAAACAAGGGGGGGGGGGAAATGATTGTAACTCAAAATTTGGTGGAAATGAATGATGTAAAACAGAAGTTAATAAAACATTTGTTTAAAAAAAAAAAGATGTCTCCAGAACTACTGCATCAAAAACCTCCAAGAAAAATATGAATTGCTTACAGACCATGGAGGAGCTCAAGAATGATTTTGAAAAATTAAGTAAGAGAAGTGGAGGAAAGATTAGGAAGAGAAACGAGAATTATGCAAGAAAATCATGAAAAATGAGTCAATATCAGGCTAAAGGAGACCCCAAAAAATACTGAAGAAAATAACACCTTAAAAAATAGACTAAATCAAATGGCAAAAGAGGCCAAAAAAAAACAATGAGGAGAAGAATGCTTTAAAAAGCTGAATTTTCCAGATGGAAAAGGAATTTCAAAAACTCACTGAACAGAATAACTTCAAAATTAAATTGGAGCAAGTAGAAGCCAATGACTTTATGACAAATCAAGATACTATAACAATCCAACAATCTGAAAGAATCAAACAAATGAAAAAATAGAAGGCAATGTGAAATATCTAATTGGAAAAACATGGAAAATAGATCCAGGAGAGTTAATTTTAAAATTATTGGTCTACCTGAAAGTCATGATCAAAAAAAAAAATGCGTCTAGACACCATCTTTCAAGAATTTGTCAAGCAAAATTGCCCTGATATTCTAGAACCAGAGGGCAAAATTGAAATTGAAAAAATTCATGGATCACCTCTTGAAAAAGATCCCATAAAGCAAACTCCTAGAAAATTATAGCCAAATTCCATAGTTCCCAGGTCAAGGACAAAATACTGCAAGCAGTCAGGAAGAAACAATTTGAGTATTATGGAAACACAATCAGGATAACACAAGACCTAGCAGTTTCTACATTAATGGATTGAGTATTATTGAATATGATATTCCAGAGGTCAAAGGACCTAGGACTAAAACCAAGAATCACATACCCAGAAAAACTGAGTATAATGCTACAGGGAAAAATATAGTAATTTAATGAAATAGAGGACTTTCAAGCATTCTTTTTTTTTTTTTAAGCAATTGGGGTTAAGTAACTTGCTCAAGGTTACACGGCTAGTCATTATTTATGTGTGGGTGCTCATTTTCTGAGGCTGGATTTGATCTCAGGTCATCCCAACTCTGAGGCCGGCGTCTAGCCGCCCCTTTTAGGGCAATTGGGGTTGAGTAACTTGCCCAAAATCACAGGGCTAGGTTTTTGTTTGTGTGGGTTAAGTGTCTGAGGCCGGATCCAAACTCAGGTCCTTCTGACTCCAGGGCCAGCGTTCTACTCACTGCACCACCTAGCCGCCCCTACTTTCAAGCATTCTTGATGAAAAAAACAAAGCTGAACAGAAAATTTGACTTTCAAATACAAGAAGCAAGAGAATCATGAGAAGGTAAACAGGAAAAAGAAATCATAAGGAACTTATTAAAGTTGAACTATTTATATTCCTACATGGAAAAACTATAATTGTAACTCATAAGACTTTTCTCAGATTGAGGATAGCTGAAGGGAATATATATAAATATATTCCCTTCATAATATGTTTTATAATAATTCATAATAATATTATATATATTCACACACATATATGTATGTATATGAGGAAGTTTGTGCATATAAATATATATGTCTGTGTGGGCATTTATATGTTCATATATACATAGAGGGCAGAGGATGAGTTGAATATGAAGGGATGATATCTAAGAAAATAAAATTAAGAAATGAGAGGGGAATTTATTGGGAGAAGGAGAAAGGGAGAGAGAGAATAGGGCAAATTATCTCATATAAAATATGGGGGTAGAGGATAAGAGGGGAGAGGATAGAAGGGAGGGCAGATTGGGGGAGAGGGTAGTTAGAAGCAAACATTTTTGAAAATGGATAGGGTCAAAGGAGAAAATAGAATAAGTGTGGGGCAGGATAGGATGGAAGGAAATAAATTTAGTCTACCACAATATAACTACCACGGAAATGATTTAGGTAACTATACATGTGCAATCTATATTGAATTGCTTATCTTCCCAGTCGGGGTGGTTGAGGATGGAAGAAGGGAAAAAATCTGGAACTCAAAAGTTTTAAAAACAAATGTTTAAAAAATTGGTTTTTTTTGCTTCCTCCCGCCACCCGCCGGTCGACTGACCAGAGTCCGTGAATCCTCCGCTCCGGGGGCTGTCTGCACCCTCCCATCCCAGCTTTTTCCTTTTTGAAAACACTAAGAATAATGTCCTTACATCAATTTTTACTAGAGCCAATCACCTGCCATGCTTGGAACAGAGACCGTACTCAGATTGCCCTTAGCCCTAATAATCATGAAGTCCACATTTACAAGAAGAATGGGAACCAGTGGGTGAAAGCCCATGAACTGAAGGAACACAATGGACACATCACTGGTATTGACTGGGCTCCCAAGAGTGATCGAATTGTAACTTGTGGTGCAGACCGTAATGCCTATGTCTGGAGTCAGAAAGATGGAATCTGGAAACCAACCCTGGTGATCCTAAGGATTAACCGTGCAGCCACCTTTGTGAAATGGTCTCCCTTGGAGAATAAATTTGCCATAGGTAGTGGAGCTCGACTGATTTCTGTGTGCTACTTTGAGTCTGAAAATGACTGGTGGGTGAGCAAACACATAAAAAAAAAAAAACAATTCATTCTACTGTCCTGAGTTTGGACTGGCACCCCAACAATGTTTTGCTGGCTGCTGGATCTTGTGATTTCAAATGCAGAATTTTTTCTGCCTACATTAAAGAAGTTGATGAAAAGCCAGCCAGTACTCCATGGGGTACCAAGATGCCTTTTGGTCAACTGATGTCAGAGTTTGGTGGTACTGGAAGTGGTGGTTGGGTACATGGAGTTAGTTTCTCTGCCAGTGGAAACCGCCTTGCTCGGGTCAGCCATGATAGTACTGTATCAGTTGCTGGTGCCTCCAAAAACATGATGGTTTCACAGATGAAAACAGAGTTCCTCCCACTCCTGAGTGTGTCTTTTGTCTCTGAGAATATCGTGGTGGCTGCTGGCCATGACTGCTGCCCAATGCTGTTCAATTATGATGATCATGGCTCCTTGACCTTCGTCTCCAAATTAGACCTTCCAAAACAGAGCATCCAGCACGACATTTCTGCCATGGAATGCTTCTGAAACATGGACAAGAGAGCCATGTCAGAGGACCGCAACACTGCTCTAGACACACTACACCAAAACAGTATCACCCAAGTGTCTATTTATGAAGTAGACAAACAAGACTGCCACAAATTTTGTACCACTGGCATTGATGGAGCAATGACAATTTGGGATTTCAAGACTTTAGAGTCTTCGATCCAGGGGCTACAAATCATGTGAAGCTGTATTTCCTTTCTCTAGCATGACAGACACTTGACAGAATGCAGCTCCAGCATTTGCATGAACACAGGAAAGACCCTACCACAAGTCAAAACCGAGAAAATATCCCTTGCAGATGTCTTGTTTTTGTTTTTTGAACATAATTGGTGAATGTATTGGTTTTAAAAAATCAGCAGTGATGTCTTTTTGATTGGCTGTTTCATTCCATTCTTGACCAAAGCTGCTCTTTAAGTAGTTTATCGTGGGAAGTTTTCACACTAAATTAAAGGGGGATTTTATGTAAATTGTCTGCTAGAAAAATTTAAAAAAATACAGGAAGTAAAAAAAATTGTTTTTTTGCATGCAACTGGGAAATAAGATACACAGGTTCTGGGGATTAGAAAACCACTTTGCCCTACTAGAAAGTTAGGGGAGTAAAGGGGGAGGATATAGGAGAGAACAGATTTGGGGAAGAGGTATTCAGTAGGCTTGCTATTTTGGGGTAGGGAGGGGGAAAGATGGGGAGAGAAAAAATGTAACTCAAAATCTTGTGGAAAACTAAAAATAAGTAAATTTAAAATAAAAAAAAAAGAGTCCCCTCTATAGGAAGGAATATGCTAGCTTTTGAGAGCCAATTTTTAAATTTTCAGTGTGAGCATTTGCATTTCAGAAATTGACAAATGCTACAAATCAGGGCCTGATTTAATGTTTTGTTGATGGTATAGATTTTTTAAAATTATGAAGAAAATGTTATGATGCAGATTAAACTTAAGTATGTTGCATATACATTTGATTCAAGAAAACTGGTTCTTAAACATTCACCAGCACACATCTGCTTATAGTTGGTCTTCCAGGCTTATCTTGAAGTCCTTCAGATGCTTTAGGGCAAGACATTCCATTTTGGGATAACTTTAAATGTTAGGAAATGTTTTCATTGCAATATTCCTAAATCCACCTGCCTGCCACCTTCTACCCATGGTTCTTAGTTCTACTCCCTAAGCTCAAGCAGAACCAATCCAGCATCTCTAGATAACTTGACATCTCTTAAGATAATGAAAGATTATTAAACAATGATATATCTTACTTTCTATCTCCATCATCCCAGTGCTTTCCCTACTCTAGTTTAAAGATTCCAAGTTCTTTCATATTGTATGTTCTTCAGTCCCCTCACCATGCTGCTTCCAGCTTTTGTCAATGTTCTTCTTCAAATACTGAACTTAAAGTCCAGGATAGGAAGCATCCCAGTAAGGCCCACCTCAGCAAACCAGCAGGAGATCCTGAACCCCAGTGTGGTGGAGCAGGTAAATGCCAGCACTAGGACCCTCCACATGCTTCAGCATAACCAGGGGAACTGTCAGACTCCAGCTTTGGAAGCCATCATGTACTTCAGCAAAGCCCTGGGCAAATAGGTAGATGCTAACCCTAAGGATGTCTAAGCAAACAGGCAGTCACCAATGCTGGGCCACTGCCATGTGCTCCAGTATAACCTCCAGCAAATAAGAAGTCAGAAGGCAAATAAGATTGCCACATGCTTCAGTGTATCGCAGAGAATGCAGAAACACTCTACCAGCCTTGGCATATGCCAGACATTAGTACTAGGACCCCAGCTCAGCACCACCTAAGCTGCCAGAACCCCTACAGCCTCCAGCAGTGTCAGTCACCCTTCACCTCACCCCCTCAGCAGAGCACCAGACATGAGGGTCCCCCAGGGGCCTCAAAACAGCATCAATGCAGCACTTGGTAAGCCAACCAAAGTGGCAACCCCTGGCACAAAGAGCCTGAGACAGTACCCCTTCCACCCTGGGAGTAGAGCTCAAAGTCAAAAGAAAGGGAAAATGCTAAAAACAATGAGTAAACAGGAATAGGAAAAAGAAAGTTATAGTGATGGGGAAGATCAAGACATAAACTCAGAAGATACAGCAGTCAAAACACTTGTGGACAAAGAACCAAATAAAAATAAGAATTGGTCTCAAGCCAAGAAAGAACTCATGGAAGAGCTCAAAAATGAGGTTGAAATCATATTAGAGAAGTAGAAAAAATTGGGAAAAGAAATGAGAGTGATGTAAGTGAATTATGAAAAAAAAAAAAGAATCAACAGTTTGGGGGAAAAAAACTGCTTAAAAAATAGAATTGACCAAATGGAAAAGGAGATACAAATATCCTAAAATGTACAATGGCCAAATGGGGCAAATGGAAGCTAATGACTCTATGGGATATAAAGAAGCAATCAAACAAATTCAAAAGCATGAAAAAATAGAAGAAAATATAAAATACCTTATTGGAAGAACAACTGACCTAGAAAATCAATCCAGGAGATACAGTATCAAAATCATTGGACTACCTTAAAGTCATAATCAAAAGGAGAACCTGGACATTATCTTAAAGAAATTATTAAGGAAAATTTCCCTGACATCCTGGAACCAGAAAGCAAAATAGGCATTGAAAGAATCCACTGATTATCTCAGGAAAGAGGTCCCAAAATAAAAACTCTGAGGAACATTATACCCAAATTCCAGAACTGTCAGGTCAAGGAAAAAAATACTGCAAATGGCCAGAAAGAAACAATTCAAATATCAGGTAGCTACTATCAGGATTACATTGAACTTATACTTCCATTAAAGGATCTAAGCTCATGGTACCTGATATTCTGGAAGGCAAAGGAGCTAGGACTATAACCAAGACTCACCTCTCTGGCAAAAATTAAGTATAATATTTCAAGGGGGCAAAATGGTCACTCGATGAAATAGAAAGACTTCAAGTTTTCATAAGGAAAAGGCCAGAATTGAACAAAAAGTGTGATCTCTAATATCAACACCCAAGAGAAACCTAAAAAAAGGAAAAAAAAGGAAAAGAAAACATAAGAGACTCAAAGGAGTTGAACCATTTTCATCCCTACATGGGAAACTGATACTTGTAATTCTTAAAAATTTTACCGCTAATAGTACAGCTAGAAGGAATAAATATAGACAGAGGGACCAAGTGTAAGGTGAATGTGAAGGAATGGCAAAAAAAAAAAAATGAATGAGAAAGAAGAGTACACTGGGTGCAGAAGGAAGGGAGAGATAGAATGGGGGAAATTATTTCACATAAAGAGGCATGAAAAACCTATTACATCAGAGGGAAAGATGGGATGGTGGGCAATGGCCTCACTTGAACTTTATTCTCATCAGTATTGGTTCAAAGGAGAAATAATATATACAATCACTAGAATATAAAAATCTATCTTACCTAACAGGGAAGTAATAGAGAAGGAGATTAAGTAAAGGGGTTAGGGAGGAACTGATAAAAGAGAGGGCAAATCAGGGAAGGTGATAGACAGAAGCAAAATACTATTGGGGAAGGAAAGGGTGAAAGGAGAGGGAGAACAAAAAGAAAGAAAAATAGGATGGAGGCAAATACGCAGTGATTATAACTGCTCATGGAAGTTAAATAAAATAGAAAACCAACATCCTACAATATGTTTATAATAAATGGACTAGAACCAGGGAGACACACACAGAGTAAAGTTAAGGGGCTGGAGCAAAATCTAAAGAGTAGGGGTAGCAATCTTGAACTCAGGCAAATTAAAAGCAAAAATGGACTTAATTAAAAGATATAGGGAAGGAAGCTACATCTTGCTAAAAGGAACCATGGATAATGATGAAATATCAATGCCAAACATATATGCACCAAGTGGTAAAGCATCCAAATTCTTAAAAGAGAAGTGAAGTGATTTACAAAAAGAAATAGAGAAAAAACTATAATAGTGGGGGATCTCAACCGTCTCTTCTCAAAACTTGATAAACCCAACCAAAAAATAAACAAGAAAGAAACTAAAGAGGTAAAAAGAATATTAGAATAGCTAGATATGACCACCCTTTGGAGAAAACTGAATGGGAACAGAAAGTAATATACTTTTTTTCTCAGTAGCTCATGGCACCTATGCAAAAATTGATCATGTATTAGGACATACAAATCTCAAAATCAAATGTAGAAATGTGGAACTATTAAATGTCTTCTTTTTGGATAATAATGTAAAAAAAAATACATTCCACAAAGGGCAGTGGAAAGATAGATTAAAAATTAATTGGAAATGAAATAATTTAATCTTAAAGAATAAGTAGGTCAAAAAACAAATCATAGAAGCAATCAATAATTTCATTAAAGAGAATGACAACAATGGGACAACATCCCCAAATTTATATGATGCAGTCAAAGCAATACTAAGGGAAAAATTATTTCTTTGAATTCTTACATCAATTAAATAGAGAAAGAGCAGATCAATGAATTGGGCATATAACTAAAAAATACCTGGTGTGGAGGGGGTGGGGGGGTGAGAAATAAAAGATTCTCAGTTGATCAACAAATTGGAAATCATGAAAATCAAAGGTGAGATTAAAAAAATTGAAAATTAAAAAAAATAGATTGAGCTAATAAACAAAACCAGGTGCTAGTTTTGGGGGAAAAAACCCCAATAATAGATAAACCATTAGTTAATTTGATTTTTAAAAATGAAGAAAATGGCTCTCTCCCTCGTAGATGCCATTTGAGCGACAGGGGCAGAGGGCCCTTTCTCATGAGAAAGAATAAATAAACTTTTCTCTACTTTCCTAAGCAGTCTCCAAACTCATTTACTGTGCTGTTGCATACAGATTTGGTGGTCCCTAGATTTTAACCCGGCTCCCACTTGAGGGTGAAGTAGTAAACCTTGACATTTCACTGGCTTACGAGGGCCCATCTTTGTATCCTGAATTCCTGGAACCCAGTGTGCCCCCAGCACCTGCATGATATCTTGCCTGACTGAAGTAGTAAGCCTTGACATTTCACCCCTTACGAGGGGCCCATCTTTGCACCCTGAATTCCTGGAACTCAAGAATCCTCCCCTCGGCTTGATCAGTCATGAACAGCCTGCCCCAGCCCACGTCCTGCACTTGAATGATATCTGCCTGACCAGTCTGCCCTATTACTGTTACTCCTGAAACGATGGTGGCTTTTGGACTATTTAAACTGTGTGTTTACTGGGGTTCGGGGCAGCTCCTGGACTTTTCCTAGGACTGCCGCTAGCCAGCTATTAAACGCTTCCTGAATTCGATTATTGATGGTCTTGGCCTGGTGATTCTGTCCGAGAGTGTCCATATCAAGGGATTATCGGAGCCCCCACACCTATCCAATGAGTAGAATGTCCCATTAGACATTATCTGGCCACCCTCGGAGTGGTGACTTGGTGGCCCAGAGGGTCCATAGAGCAGAGTTCAGAAGAAGAACTGCTTTTGAAACTAGAGAATTCCTGGAATGCATGCCAGCTGTTCCCATCATAAGGAAGGAGGGAGGTCACATAAGTCTCTGCACAGGCCCAGGGGAGGAACTCTGGGTGACCAATTTGTGGATAGAATCAATTGAGTTTGGCTAGGAATTAGGCAGACTGGGAGGCTGTTTCTGAGAGGAGCGCTGACAGGGGATCCCTGATGAGGGCCCTTCAGAATTCATGCCCCAGCACCCATATTTCTGAGCAACAAATTGACAGAGTTTGGCCAGACCTTGAGTCTGAGAGGAGGTGGTCAGCTCATGAGCCTTCTCACTTGCGCCTAGGTCAAGGGAAATTATTCGCTTTCACCCACAGCTAGGAATGGGAAATGGGGAAGTCCCAATCTAAACAGGACAAGGGTAAGGTTCTCCTCCCCCCCCATTAGCCCTGAAAATCCCCTCATCAGATAAGTTTACTTTGTGTTTGTTCTGTGAGTGGCTTTTGTGGGTGTGTGAAAGAGCCTTGATTAACTGTCTGAAAAAGAAAAATCTTCCTCCTCTGCCATTTACATTCTCAACCAACTTTGGAATGGGGAGAGAGGATTCAGGTCCTTTAATGTGTAAATTGTTCTTAACTTCCCACTTCTTAGGTAAGTGGAACTTTTTTTTTTATCTGAAATGTCTGAGGCGGCTAGGTTAAAGATTAAGTGAAGGGGAAAGATAGAGAGAAAGAGAAGCAAAAAAAAAAATTCTGTATTAGGTGGGGTGGAGCCATTATGCCCTCCCCCACCCCCACCTTTAGAAATCTGTAGCCTGACTTCATAACTAACAAACCAAGTTATGGGAAGTTTGAAGGTATTATACACCTTTCAGGATGCATCTATGAAAGGGATCTATTGGAATTTAGTTCTAAAAGATTAGTTCAAATAATCATTAAGCCCCCAAGGTCTCTGCTTGGAAGGGGAGTTAAAAGTTAACCCCACCCTGTTATCTTGGTCAAAAACCCATTGTTTCTGAAAGGAGACAGGATTTCAGCTTTTTTTAAGGAAGGGGAGAGTAAAATGTAGGAATAGTGTTAAAGAAATTTCTAAATTGAATTAAATCAAATTGACCTGGTTTGGGAAGGGATGTGATAAAAAAAAGAATGTGAAACCATTATATTTGGATATAAATGTAAATAGTGTTCAGATTGATCATTTGAACTCTTGGCTATTATGAAAATGTCTACAGTGGTTTAAAGTTATAATTTAATTCCTGTGTAAGTGAGGTGGTTTGGAAATGTATTCAACATGTTTGGAACATTGTACATTTCTAAATTATATAATTTGGAATATTATATATATATATGCATATATATGTGGATAATATTTCATTTTTGAGGGCCAAGGGTATTAGAAATGTATGGTTATATAATCAAAAAGGTACATATTGTTCATTTGACATTTAGAAATAGATAAACTGTGTGTCCCCAGAAAGTTTTATTTACCCTAGCTTACTGTTCAGTAAGGGGATGGTCTAAGGATTTTATGGAATTAATATAATTGTAAGAAATTTAAGAACATAATAATTGTGTTACTGGTAAACATTTGTATTATGTATGTTACAATAGAAGCAGTTTCTCATAATCTAAATGTTGTTAAATTAAGAATTATACCGTCAGAGGAACAAGAAAATGATGAATGAAGTACTCTGGCCACATCGGAGTATCAGTTATGATATTCTGAAATGTTGTAATTTAAGAAATCATAAACTTTCAAGTTTTTCTTTGTTTTAAAGGAAGTTTCAATTCATAAATCAAGTATTTACAAAAGCATACTTTTGAAAAAGTAATTACTGGTAACTATGTGAAGAAAAGACCCTGTGAATCCTCTTGTAAGTTTTGTAAAACCTAGAATATGGAAAATAGGGCTTAAGTGTCCCTGGAAACAATTTTTGGGCAAGGTCCTCAGCCCAGGGAAAGAAGGGGGGGCAGGGCTTATTTTAGTTATGAAGCTCCTAACAATGATTAGTAGCAAGTCTATGTACAAAAGATTAAAAACGATCTCTAACACTTATCTTTTATACCAGAGCAAGTTTAATTATACAAAGACTTTGTAAGATTTCTGGTTGTTTTATCAATTATGTATCGATTTTGTAATATTCAAACTTAATGTGAATTTTCTGAAGTTTCTAGATAGGACCCTGGGATTTGGGAATTTCCAGGGGATTGTCTACTGAGTCATTCCACTTACCACAGATCAGATTAAGAAGGGAATTTCACCACTCCCCCCAGGAAGGAGATGGGGAGGAGCAGCAGTTACTTCTTCAGCCTCTGAAGAAGTCTTACTGAGAAATGTGTCAGTCTCCAAACTGACCTTTAAAGTTGGTAAAATTGATTTCAAGTAGTTGGTTTTTAGTACAAATATGGAATCTAGAACAGGAATCCATTATGTATATGAGTCCTGGTAAATCTTTGTGGTATATTGCAATTCAATGAGAGTAAACTAATGTTAAGGGAAAAGAGTTTTGCGATTACACTGCATGTGGATGCTTTATCCAGTCAGGTCCCTGCTTTTCATCTCTATGGCAGAGATTGGTAATCAATGAAAAGTTAGGCATAATGCAAGTCTTTCATAAAGGTTTAGCCATTAACCTCTTTCCTTTGTCTAAGCAGAACAACTATATTAGTAAAAGTATAACTTATGACATATCTTGTTTTATGGTTAAAAGGGTAAAGGAAAGCTGAATAAGGTTTGAGAAATTTGGAAGGATAAATAAAGGTTTGACTAGAAAAGTGAAAGGAAGATAAGAAGGATTGGGGACAAGTGGGGCTTTATCCAAGCCCCTCCTGTCTCTAGATATCTTCCTATCAGATAGTTTAAGTATGTGGAGAAGAGTGAGAGGAAGTATTTAGGAAGGCAGAAAGATTTGTAAGTTGATTTTATAATTAATAGCTCAATCAAATTTGAGAAGGAAAGGAAATAAGGATACAAATGTAATATTGAATCATTATGGCATGGACTGAGGTTGGGATTATAAAGTTACTATAGAAAAGGTATATCTGTGTATATGTGTGGAATGGAGTCCCAGTGTATTTCAAAGTGATGAAAGAGCAATTGGGTATTAATACAATTGACTGAATTAATTGTTGGGATTAAATCAGAGACATTTTTATTTGAGAGAAAAGAAATTTTAGTATGAGCTCAGATTAAGCATAATTATAAGAAGATAGAGAAGTTTGGAAGTAGACACACGTCTGTTAGAGCGATAAGTTATAATCCCGATGAAAGATTTGATTTTTATGAACAAGAATAAGTATAGAAATGAATACAGGTTATTTGAGGCTCACTTTAAAGATGTTCCTTAACCAATGTGAGATTATAATCATATCTTAAGCTGATTATTGGTGCTAATTATTTAAAATTTGATGGGACTGTTAACTGATTGTTTCTTTGAGTTCAAGTCCAGATATGAGTATTAAAAAAAGGCTACCCAAGCTATCTGAGCCACTGATCCATGATGCCAGACCCTGTGAAGTATAGGTATGGAAGGCCTGTGAAATATGGGTGTGGAAGGTCAGGGGAATGACGGTTCCACATGAGCTGAGGTAGGATTCCTCTGACTCGATTTAGCCACAAGCACCTTGCAGATTTTAAGCTTAGCTCCATGTGATGTAGATTGCAGCTTGGTATACATTTTGCTTGAAATTGACATTCTGAAGTTTGGGAAATATGTTTCCCTCATTACACTTTTGTCCTTATTCTTGGTGGCAAGTTTCAATAATCAAAAGTTTTGAAATAAACAACAACAAATCTATTAAATACTTGATTCTGGAACATCTTAAGTTATTATAAAACAAAGCTATTAGGCTTAGGGTTTAGCATAGGTATTCCTCTATGAGTCAGGGTTCTTTTGTTCTATGTAATAATATGAGGAGAAGTAGGTCAAGGGTTTTTGGAAATATTATTAAATCCCTTAGTGAAACCCCATATTCCTGGTGGAGGAATTAATAATGGATTAGTGAAAAATATAAGAAACTGGTTTTAATGTGTGATCATGACAATTGACCAAAACTCCAATTCTAATTTTGTAAGAATGATAAGGGTTCTGGAGTGGTCATTTAAATTCATACCAAGGTTCCTTTTGTAGGCAAATAAATGAAAGAACAAGGAAGAAAGAGAGGCTGGGATACAAGACTGAATATGGATGACCCTAAGTGACCAGAGGACTTACTCAGATCCAGACAGCAGTGTGAAAAGAGACTTTTTGACTTTGAAAGGACAATTGTTTGTTACTGTTTTCTTTTGAATCTCTGTATCTGTACTCATAAAAGGGGACTGCCCCCTTGTATGTTGTCAATGAGTAGAGGGTAATTAGAATTAAGAAAAATGGGGAAACTTCAAAAGATATAAAAGAACCAGGGGGACTGTGAGGGATAACTTGCAGTGAAGTTTTCCCATTCTAAAAAAATCAAATCTAGAGTGGCTTCAGCATCCACTAGGCCTAAGTTCAGAAGTCACCTGACCTTGCAGGAATCTGGGACTTAGAGCAATGGAGACCCTCCCTAGTGCCACCTCAGCACAAGATATGCCAAATAAGGATAAAACTGCTTTCCTGACTTGCATTGGACACCCACATGTTTCCATGTCCTTTGTCTCCAAGATAGATTCCTGTGCTAAGGTTGTGGGCCCACCTCCCTACCAATGAGAGTGAAGGCCAGTTGGGGGGTTGAGTTTCTGCATTAGAAGGTTATATAACCATGGGCTTGCTTCTACCTGTTGCTCTCTCCCTGGCGGATGCCATTTGAGTGACAGGGACAGAGGGCCCTTTCTCATGAGAAAGAATAAATAAACTTTTCTCTGCTTTCCTAAAAAAATAAATAAAATAAACTAAAATAAATAAAATAAAAATGAAGAAAACCAAATATCCAGTATCAAAAATGAAAAAAAGTGAAATCACCACCAAAGAAAAAGAAATTAAATCAATCATTAGGAAATATTTTGCCCAATTACATGCCAATAAATTTGACAATATGAGCAAAATTGATGAATAATGATGGAAATATAGATTACCTAGGTTAAGAGATCAGGAAATTAAGATGCCCAAACATCCCATCTGAAAAAAATGAACAAAGCATTAATGCCTAAGAAAAAGTCCCCAAGGGCTGATGGGTTCACAAGACAATTCTACCAAACATTTAAAGAACAATTAATTCCGAAACTATATAAACTATTTGAAAAAAAAAATAGTTGAAGAAAGAGTGCTACCAAACTCCTTTTATAACACAAATAT
Source organism: Gymnobelideus leadbeateri (assembly GCA_011680675.1). Lineage (NCBI taxonomy): Eukaryota > Metazoa > Chordata > Mammalia > Diprotodontia > Petauridae > Gymnobelideus > Gymnobelideus leadbeateri. The sequence goes on along the minus strand of WOXC01004692.1, from coordinate 267,121 downwards.
GCTGCTGATACCTAAACAAAGATGAGCTAAACCAGAGAAAGAAAATTATAGACCAATTTCCCTGATGAATATTGATGTAAAAATTCTGAACAAAATACTACCAATGAAATTACAGCAATATATCCCAAGAATTATACGTTATATGGGATTTATATCAGGAATGCGGAGTTGGTTCAATATTAGGAAAACTATCAACATAATTGAACATATCAATAACAAAACCAAAAGAAATCATATGACTATCACAATAGATTTTTCACTGAAAAAGCTTTTGACAAAATACAGCACTCATTCCTATTAAAAACACTAGAGAACATAGGAATAAAGGGAGCATTCCTTAAAATGATAAGCAGTATCTATTTAAAACAATTAGCAAGCATTAGCTACTATGGATATAAGATAGAAGACTTCTGAATAAGGACAAGGTGAAGCAGGGATGCCCATTATCACCACTATCAAGACAGTATTAGAAATGTTAGCTATAGCTAAAAGAGAAGGAAAAAAATCAAAGGGATTAGAATAGACAATGAGGAAACAAAACTATCACTCTTTGTAAATGATATGATGGTATACTGAAAGCAGAATCATCTAAAAGAATAAGAAGTAATTAGCAACTTTAGCAAAGTTGCAGGATATAAGATAAACCCACACACATCAACATTACTTTATATGACCAACAAATTCCACAGCAAAAGACAGAAAAAGAAATTCTATTTAAAATAACTTTAAAGAGGGGTGGCTAGGGGCGGCTAGGTGGCGCAGTGAGTAGAGCGCCGGCTCTGGAGTCAGAAGGACCTGAGTTCGGATCTGACCTCAGACACTTAACTCACACACAAACAAACAAAAAAAAAAACCTAGCCGTCTGACCTCAGGCAAGTTACTTAACCCCAATTGCCCTACAAAAAGCAAAAAAAAAAAAAAAAGAGGGGTGGCTAGGTGGCACAGTGAATAGAGCACTAGCCCTGGAGTCAGGAGGACCTGAGTTCAAATCCAGCCTCAGACACTTAACACTTACTAGCCATGTGACATTGGGCAAGTCACTTAACCCCAATTGCCCTTCATTCCCCCCTCTAAAAAGCAAAATATATGTATATTAAAAAAATAACTCTAAAGAATATAAAATATTTGAGAGTATCTCTTCCAAGACAAACTCAGGAATTATATTAACTCAATTACAAAATACTTCCCACACAAATGAAGTCACCAAGTATTTATTACACAAGTGTTTGTTAAACATATAGAGTGTCCCAAAAGTCTTCGTGCAATTAAAACTTGACTAAAACTTTTGGGACTTCTTGTTTGCCAGACTCAAGGCATACAAATACATACAAAGAAACACTTGCTACTCACAATGAGCTTGTAATCTAATGAGAGAGAAAATAAACAAACAAATAAATAAATATAAAATTATATGTATATATATGCATATTTGTGTGTACATCTGTGTGTGTGTGTGTGTGTGTATGTGTGTGTGAATAAAAAGTTGGGCAACTAGGTGGTAGAGTGCATAGAGTGCTGGGCCTGGGGTCTGAAAGACTCATCTTCCTGAGTTCAAATCTGATTTCACTTACTAATTGTGCGACCCTAGGCAAGTCACTTTAACCCTATTTGCCTCAGTTTCCTCATCTGTAAAATGAGGTGGAGAAGGAAATGGCAAACTATTCCAGTGTCTTTGCCAAGAAAACCCCAAATAGGATCATGAAGAGTTGGCCAGAACTCAAATGACTGAAGTATAGCAAAAACATATAAAGTTGATATATAGAAATATACACAAGGTGGTTTAACAAAAGGTAGCTTAGAAGAAAGGACACTAGCAGTCATTGGATCAGACCAGATGAGGGAGAAGTAAGTACTAGAACTCAATAACCCAGTACTCAATAAAACTGGAAATAAAATAACTGGGAAAGAACTTTCCAACTGATAAGAACTTTGGGGAAAACTGAAAAGCACTCTGGCAGTATTTAGCTTAGGCCAACATTTTGCACTATATGCCACAGCAAATTCACCATGGGACATGGCCTGAATATTAAAGACCATATGGTAAAAAACTGGAAGAGAAACAGAACAATTATTTTTCATGACCATTGGTAGAGATGCCTTCTTAAGGAACAAGCGATAACGGGCCATTGTAAAAGGTAAAATAGGCAGTTTTGGTTATAGGAAATTGAAAAGCTTTCTCACAAACTACATTTCTACACCTAAGGTAAAAGGGAAGTAGCCTACTGGAAAAATATCTGTATCAAATATCTCTGCTGAACACCTGTATCCTAGATACTTAGGAAACTAGTTGTTGTTGTATAGTTTATCATTTATGTCTGACTCTTTGTGACCCCAGGGAATCTAGCACAGGCCCTAGGATCTTCCACTCTCTCAAAATCTATCCAACTTCATGTTCATTGTTTCCATGACATTATCTATTCATCTCTCCCTCTGCTGTCCCCTTTACTTTTGTCTTTAATCTTTCCCAACATCAGGGTCTTTAACAGAAACATATAAAACCAAAAATCCATTCACCAATGGATGAGTAATCAGAGGATATGAACAAATATTTCTTAAAAAGAAAATTAGCAAGATATTAACAAACATATGAAAAAAAATTCTCCACAACAAGAAATCTTAGGGAGTGTTTCAAGCTACAGTTTCAGGAAAGAGGGAAAAGAGAGGAAGTCTAGAAGTTAACTCTCCCTTTAAAGTCTTTTGAATAGGCTTATACTTCCTGACTCAGTGGCCAATATTCTTTGAAGCAGTTCCTTGCCCTTGCTGCTCAAAGGGCTTTCACCCCATTCCAAAGTCCTTCAGTACTGAACACACATCCCCAGAAGTGGCCAGGAGCATCTTATCTTAGTTCCACATTGTCTCCCTCATATGTGATATTATTTCATGATAGAGTGGTCAGCAGGCCTCAAATTTCTCATAATTTGTATTTCACCAACCAATTTCCCTTTGTAGGCAAGAATAATATTTTGAACAACAATTCCTCTTATAAAACAAAGCACAGAATTCTCAGCTGCCCTGGTTTCATCAGAGAATTCCATTAGATTACTGGATAGTTGAACTCATTGCAAAATTATGTCTCCATGTTAGATTTGTTATCTGTTTCTAGAACTCCTCACCTAATTCCTTCTCCTATGGAGGTAGTCCGTAGTATATAACCATAACAATATAATTTTTATTTCATCCTCCATTGATCCTCACCCAAATTTTCTCCCCAATGTTTCATCCACTGAGTTTTTACATTTCCTAACATGAGCATTTCTTCTTAATGGAATATACTATTCTACTGCCTAATTTATTCTATTACTTTTGAATATGTTTTCCTCAACCATATTCCAATCATATGTCCCAGCCTATTATATCCTCAGTGATGACTAGAAGGTCAAATTTATTTCACTTCATTAAGATTTCTATTACTCTTCTATTTATTATCCACTGCACTGTGCATTTTTGTATAGACACATGAAACCATGGATATTATGGACTTTCCTTCTGCATATTCCTTCCCATGTATTATTGGTCATCTGTTCTGTTGTTCTTATCTCTACCATATGTGATAGCTATTACGCTCAATGGTACCAGGTTTGGCAGATCTAGGTGTACGGTTTTCTCTCCATTTTCTTCCTTTTTTCCACAAGCCTCTGAGTTAGATTTGTAAAACTCTAGCTAACCACATTTCTCCCATCTTTTCCTAAGACCACCAGTCTTATTTTAAACCATGATCTAGAAATTCGTGTCCATTCCTAGGTACATAAGAAAGTAGGCGGAGGGCTGATGACTGACTCTTGATTTGTAGTTTGGGAAATTAACCAAAGGCTTTGGAACAGAGGAGCATGGAAGGAAGGCCAGGGAATGGACTGAGTTTGTTCAAATCAAGCTATTATTTAATTAGACAATGGGTAGACCAGCATTTGGACTGAGGGAGGTTAGTCCCAGTGATGAGTCTTTAGGATTAAAGAGAAGTTGAATGAATCCTCTTGAGGGGTGCCCTGATACCTGGAAAATATTAAAGTGTATAAAATGAAGGTGAGTTCTGAGAGACCTCAGGGTTTCATGGCAGGCTGTAGTTCCTTATTCCCTGTCAAATACATCACAGTAAGCACACAGGCTTAGGGAGTTCTGTCCTAGTTGCTGGTATCACTCTAATTAGAGCGAGCCATGATAAAAGTTCTGTCCAGTACAGTATATCTGAAGCATGGGCACCTGAGTATCTTCCTATTTTCTGTTTCAGAAGGAAAATGCCTAAGGTCCTGGGCAACCTAGAGTACTGGATGATGGAATTCAAAGGAAATAAAATAGAAAATACATCCTCTACTCTCAGAGACTTTGCATTAGTTGATGAGGGTGCATGCTCACTTGAAACAATCAGAGGTTAATGCAAAACAAGAGATAATGAAATACCTAATTCTAATTTTATCTAATTCTAATTATACCAAGAGAAATGAGATCAGGAAGAGAGCAGTCTTGGCTAGATCAGTTAGGGAAACCTTTGTTAAGCAGGTTAGGATTGAATTAGTTTTGGAAGCTTGAGCAGAATTTGTTTTTGTTTTTTGTATTTTTGTTTTTGTCTTTTGGAGTGGGCAAGGCAGGGCAATTAGGGTTAAGTGACTTGCTCAAAGTCACACGGCTAGAAAGTGTTAAGTGTCTGAGGCCGGATTTGAACTCAGGTCCTCCTGACTCCAGGATTGATGCTCTATTCACTGCACCACCTAGCCGCCCCTGAATTTGGATAAGAGGTGAGGATGGGGGCATTCTGGGAAGACAGGAGAACAATGATCACAGGAGATCTCAGGGTTTAGAGCTACTAAGGATGTTGGAGATCATATTGTCCAAGCCTCTTATTTGATTGATTAGGGAATGATGACTCAGTGGAAATGACAGGTCTGATGTTACGCAGATAACAGGCAGAAGATCAGGGATTTGAAACAAAGCCTTCTGACTCTGAATCCAGTACTCTGTTCATGCCACCACACTGCTATGATAACTCAGCCTTAGCTTTGATATACTTCTTTTGATTATATTTCACAGTCTATTGACTTTGATAGTGGAGTAGTTTCATAGTCTTTCCATTCTATGTTGTTGTTGCTCAGACATTTTTCAGTCTTGTCTGACTCTTCATGACCTCATCTGGGCTTTCCTTGGTAAAAATACCTGAGTGGTCTGCTGTTTTCTTCTCCAACTCATTTTACAGATGAGGAAACTGAGGCAAACAGGGTTAAGTGACTTGTCCAGGGTCACATAAGTATTAAGTGTCTAAGACCAGATTTGAACTTGTGAAGATGAGTCTTCCTGACTCCAGGCTCACATTGTGCCACCGATACCCAGGGCTTTTTGCACCATATCTTGATATGAGCAAAGGCATTATCCTGACTGGGGCTAGGAAGGGGGTGGTGCAGGGGTGGGGGTGGGAGGGAGGCCAAGGAGAGCCAAATGACTTGCCTATCTAGAGCAAAGTGAGTACACTATGAAGTAACAAGAAAAAAATGTTTGGAGAAGGCCTTGAAAGCCAAACACAAAAGTCTGTAACTAATACAATAGGCAATAAGGGTACTTCCCAGCTCCTTTTAATTCTACTACCTTCCCTCTCTTAAATATTTTCTATTTGTCCTGTATTCTTGTTTGTAAATACTTGTTTGCTTTTTTGTCTCCTTCGATTTTGAACTGCTGGGAAGAAAGGACTGTCTTTTGCTTCTTTTTAATGTCCCCATATCTTAGCTTGGCACACATAGGGGTGGGTGCTAAATATATGTTTACTGACTGACTATCTTGAAGTTTCCTGAGCAGCCATATATGATGAAAGCATATTTTAGTTAAAAATTCAAATGAGTAAATGTCTTTCTCATTTATTTTGTCAAAATGTGTGAGTGTTGGGTAGCAAAACGCCATGGACTTCATAGGTGTGTCTATAATGTGTCTATACTGACATGAACACTATTGTACTAAATGTACACTATTGTTTTTCTTTCCATTAATTAATTTGTTAATTAATTTCCTTTACCTAGGCACCTATGAATTATACAAATATGTTCAAAAACACAGAAAATTCTGACTGATTCTTTCCTTCTGGCATTGAAAGTTTCTGTAATATATCTGCTGGAACCATGGAAAGAAGAAATTCATACCTGACTGGGTTGAAGGAAAGAATAGGCCATGTGATGGAATAGAGGGAGCACTGAATTTTTAGTGAGAGGGCTTGGTTTCAGACCTTGACTTTGATAATACTTATGTGGTCTTGTACAAGTTATTTCACTAATGAGAGAAAATGATCATTAATATCCAATGATTTGGGGAGATCCAGAGTAACCCCTCATTTTTCTAAAGTCCTGATTTTAAAAATTCAGTCTCATGGAGGATATTGATGATAATGAGATTGAACTAACTTTCTTGTTAGAACTCACCCAGGTAGGTAGCCACTGGGGTTCTGCTCAGGCTTGGGTGGGGCATAAATTCTTTGTATAGATCCCCAAGACTGGGGGGAATTTAAGTGGATAACATAATCAAAGTTCAGGTCCAGTCCCTCATTGTAATATTCATTCTCTCATTAATTATTAATCAGTTAGAATTGATTGCCATTCTTTTGAACACTCCTCTCCCAAAAGGACGTATAAGCCATGAGTCAGCCACCATGATGGTCTTTGATCTAAGAGAGACAATCAGATGACCATCCTTTTATTAAAATGCTGTCAATATAAATAAAATGATTAAATTATTCAGATATTATGTCTTTCAAACATTTTTAGTAAATAGTGTTTTATTTTTTCCAATTACATGTAAAGATAGTTTTCAACACTTCATTTTTTATAAGATTTTGAGTTCCAAATTTTTCTTCTTCCCTCCTACTCCCATTCCCCAAGGCAGCAAAGCAATCTGATGTAGGTTATATGTGTGCAATCATATAAAACTGATTTCCATATTAGTCATGTTGTGAAAGAAGGAACAGACCAGAAGGAACTTCCTGCCCCCAAAAGAAATAAAGAAAGTGAAAACAGTATGCTTTGATCTGCATTCAGACTCCTAAGTTTTGGGGTTATTTTTCCCTCTACATGTGGATAGCATTTTCCATCATGAGTCTTTTGGAATTGTCTGGGATCTACTGCTGAGAAGAACTAAGTTTAATATAGCTGATCATCATATAGTTTTGCTGGTACTGTGTACAATGTCCTCCTGATTCTGCTCACTTCACTCAGCATCAGTTCATGTAAGTTTTTCCAGTTTTTTTTCTGAAATCTGCCTGCTCAGAATTTCTTATACCACAATAGTATTCCATTATATACATATACTACAATTTGTTCAGCCATTCTCCAATTGATGAGCATCGACTCAGTTTCCAATCCTTTGTCACCACAAAAAGAGCTGCTATAAACATTTTTGTACATGTGGATTCTTTTCCCCTTCTTATGATATCTTTAGGGTGCAAACCTAGTAGTGGTATTGCTGGGTCAAGGTGTATACACAGTTTGATTGCCCTTTGGGCATAGTTCCAAATTGTTCTCCAGAATGGTTGGATCAGTCTTGAACTTTTTAATTGCCACACTTCTCTTGGCAGCAGTTTCTAAATCTGTAAAAAGTCAAGATTTAAACTAACTTGTCTCTAATACACCCTCTAGCTCAGATCTTGTCATTCTTTTCTAGAATAGCTTTGAACTCTTCAGTTAGTTGCAGCCTGAGGTTTTGGTGGCCCCTAAATAACACAGGTTTCTAAGTCATTCTAAAGGTTATTCAGGGATATGTTTTGCATGTGGATGGTCTGAAACTGCACACTGAGGAAAATGCCAGGGCTCTTAAGTTTCTGACTCTTGCTTGCTTTGATCCCTCCCACCCCCAGCACATATGGCATTGTACAAGGCTACAAGGAATAGAGTCTTCCTTACCTTCTCTGTAAATCCCAGAAGGGCTACAATTAATCATGTAGGAATAATTCTCAACAGAACCAGATTCTCTCCACTGAATGTATAGCTTAAGGGTGAGGCAAATGGACATGGACAGCTGTACACTTTTATTAAGAAAAAGAGAACTAAAACATAAAATAAGCATACTTTTAAAAATAGACCTAAATTGAAGAAATTACTTTTTTCTGTAACTATTTAGCAGTACTCACATTACCCTTTATCTATCCCATTAGACTTCAAGTTCCTTGAGGACAGGGATCATCTTCTTTTCTTACTTTATATCCCCCTAGCACCTGGTCCATAGTGAGTCCTTGATAAGTACTTGTTGACTGACTGGCTTTATCTCTGTCACTCACCCCTATATTACTCCAGCTTGCTTACTAGAGTATAATATTTAATCTTAGTTTGTTAACTCACTAGGTAGAGAGGAAATAGTCAATAAATAATCATTGATTGACTGAAATCTGCTAATTGCTTGTGAGTTTTCCACTATGCTATTTCCCCTCAGTCCCTAATCAGTTTGCCCCAATATCCAGTCTCCTTGGAAATCTGAATAAAGTGTTATTTATAAAGTGTCCATTAATATTATCATTGCTGTTGTTCATAACTCAGCAGTGTGTGGTCATGCCACTTGCTTTCTGGCTCCTTGATAACCGAACAACACTCTGAAGGCATTAGATCTAAATGGCCCAGCAGCTGCATTCCCATTTAACAATACATGCCCTAGGTTACCTCTTGACATGGCTCTTTTGATGAATTGTAAATGAATGGATATTGGACCAAATTTAGATGGAGATAATTGAACCAGGTGTTAAAAAGGTACAGAGGACCTTGTCACCACATTAGTATGGATAAAAAAAAGCTACACACAGCATAATCTCCACAAGAATGAGAGGCTTGGAAAGCAGAAGAAAAGTCAATGGTATAACAAAATATAGGGAGAAGAGTCTTTAGAACATTGAGAAACTGACTTGGGATAAATCAGAAATCTCTGGTCAGCATAACTGGACTCTATCTTTGCCAGAGCATACTACATTATACACATACATAAACAATATATTTATGTATTAGTATATATGTATATGTGTACATATAATGTATGTGTCTATGTGCATGTGTATGTATATGTATATGTATAAATATATGTGTGCGCATATAATGTATGTGCATCTGTGTATATACCTGTATATATGTATTATGTGTGCATGTATTAGCATATATGCATAAGTGTGCATATAATGTATATGTGTGTATATGTATATATTTATTATGTATATATGTGTATATACATGTGAATATTTGTATTGTGTGCATGTATGTGTGTATATAGAGCTATATACGGATATAGCTCTATATACATACACACAATTTTTATTTTTGGTGAGAGCCATTGATGATTTTCCAAATGCATTAAGAGAATGGATGTGAGCCCTCACTGGCTCATCATTTATTCAGCAAACACTCCTGAACTGTTAAAAAATTTAATGTTATGATGCATATCCTTACTGGGCTTAAAACAAAGCACACTAACTATATACCCCATTCCTCAGAAGATTTTCCCCAACACATCAAATATGAAGAAATTGGAAGTCAGCATTGTGGTTATGGAAGGAAAAAGTATCCTTTCTTCAGCCAAGCCAACATTTAAGGATCAGCAAACTCCTTGGGAAAACTTAGAAAACAAAAAATTTTATTATTAATCCATGAGCCTGAGGACGAAATCCTTTTAGGGAACTCATTGAAAAGCCTAAAGAAACAGTGTTTTGCTGTTAACAGGCTTGCTGTCACATCAACAAATTAACTGAAATCTGCTGATGAGTGTTTAGGCAAAATGCCTGCTCCAGAGGCTGGCATGTGAGCTAAAGTGGGGGCACTTGGCTGTTGTTAAACTTCTCAACTAGGATGGTATGCCAGGCTCTTATATGTTTATATACTAGAACATCACATAGCTATTTAGTAGGATCTAATGCCTTTTAATGAGGCAATTAGGGGGCACATTGGAAAGAGTCTTGGACCTGGAATTGGGAAGACTCATCTTCCTGAGTTCAAGTCCAACCCCAGATATTTTCTAGCTGTGTTACACAACCCTGGACAAGTCACTTAACCCTGTTTGCCTCAGTTTCCTCATCTGTAAAATGAGCTGGATAAGGAAATAGAAAACCATTTCCAGTATCTTTGCCAGGACAACTCCAAATGGTTCATGAAGTATCAGACACAATTGAAAAACAACTAAACAAAATTCACTTTAATAATAATACATTGTAAAGGTCCTGAAACTACAACCCATACCCTTTACTAATACATTGATCTTATTCACTGTTTTCCTTTCTCTTCCCCTGAGTCACAAAGATGATAGATTGTAAAGTCTTTTGGCAAGGCTGAGGTCATAATTTGTCAAAGAGTTGAGAGAGACAGGGCTCTGTTTTAGCCTTAACTGTGTTTCTGAGCTACTGTACTCGGAGCTGCTTTGGTGACCTCCTGGGCCTTTCTTCTTCATCCTTAATTATAAAGTAAGATCAATCTTTAAGAATATGATAGAGAACTAAGTCAATCATGTTGATATAAATCATAGTAGTCAAACACCAGTGTTTATATATATATTTACATATATACACATAGAATATATACATATATGCATGTATGCATGTATATATTATGTACAGGTATGTGTGTGTGTATACACCCCTACCTTCCAGAGCTGATGTGAGGATCAAATGAGATAATATTTGTAAAGTTATTAGCATAGGTCCAGGTATGTAGTAAATGCTGCATCAATATTTATTATTATTATTATACAACATGCAGGTATATCTAACTCATCAAATGGGACATTAGAAAATATGAATTTATAAAGAAAAGGTAAATGAGAAGATAATTACATGATTATCTGTTTTATAAGAGGAAAGGAGGGAGGCAAGGAGATTGTACCAAATAACTTCTAGGTTGTCTTTTGGCTTTTAAGGTTGTATGATTTCCCATTTTTTCCACATAGGCCTTGGAACAGTGAACATTTAAAATATTATTTGATATATAAAGGTATGATTTACATACAACTTTTCAGAAATAAGTATTAAATAAGCAAGATTTTCTTCATGTACTATATCTCAATTGGTAGAACATAGTACTAATGTAGTCAAAATTGATGATTTGATCCATATAGAGATAATGCTTTGGTTGATGGCCATTGAGTGAACCCTTTGTCCTTGCCAGGCATCACTCAGTTATGAGGAAGTTACAGAGTGATAGAGTAAAAGAATGTGTCTGCCTCCTTGAAGCCCATTTCCACCACAGGAAGAAAAAATTAAATCTTAGTCCAATTCATAATTGGTGTCATTATCTTCCTATATTAAATTCCATTAAATGAGAATCTATTAAGTTCCTAGTATGTGTAAGAGATAATATAGGGGCGGCTAGGTGGCACAGTGAGTAGAGCGCTGGCCCTGGAATCAGAAGGACCTCAGTTCGGAGCCGGCCTCTGACACTTAATCCACACAAACAGAAACCTAGCCCTGTAACCTTGGGCAAGTTACTTAACCCCAATTGCCCTAAAGGGGCGGCTAGGTGGAGCAGTGAGTAGGAGTGCCGGCCTCAGAGTTGGGATGACCCGAGATCAGATCCAGCCTCAGAAAATGAGCACCCACGCATAAAGATTGACTAGCCGTGTAACCTTGAGCAAGTTACTTAACCCCAATTGCTTTAAAAAAAAAAAAAAAGAGATAATATAGTCTATTGGCCAGGCTTGAAGTTAGAAAGAGATGGCGCAGGTTCAAGTCTTGCCTTTTTCAATCCCTCCCTTTCCCTCCTTGCCCATTCTCTTTTATACTCTCTTTTTCCTGAGAGATACAGGAGTTCTTTTCCCTTCATTGTTTGCCTTTGACTTGATTATGGTACATCACAGATTCACCTCTACCTTCTTCAGGTCCTTTTGTGAGCTTCTCATCATGTAATTTAGTCCCACAAAAAACTGGCTCACCTATAGGCATGGCATTGTGAGGTTCAGCCTTGAATGTTTCAGGCCTGTTTCTCCAAGATTGCTTCTATTTGACTTCTGTTTTCACCCTATCTCCTCATGTATATTTAGAAATAAAATTCTTAATAGTTTCTTTGATGTTGTGTTGTTGTTATTGTCATCATTGGTCGCTGTATCTATTTACCTTTCCTATATTTCTGTTGTTGCTATTGTTTGAGATGCAAAGAATGTTGCCAGGTGAGGTCTTCTTTCTGGGAATGTTTCAAATGCATCTTTTTTATTGACTATCCACTTTTTTTCATTAATTGTTGGCCTCAGAGGTATAGAATAAGTCATCTTGGGCTGAATCTTGAGCTCCTTTGCTCTTCAAAACACATTATTCCATTCCTTCCTGTGTTTTTGATTGGATGCTGAATTGTCTTGTGCTATTTGAATTTTCTTTCCTATATATTTGAATAAGGTCAGATATAAACACACACATACATACATATACACACACATGCATATTCCTTCTAGTCACTTGAGGATTTGTTGTGTGTAGAATTGTTAAAATCAACCAGTAGGTGTTTTGGAGCTTGCAGCATAGTATTTTGATTTGCTTTCTAGAGGTAGTCTGTAGAGTTTTTCAATTGGCATATTGTTTTCTGTGTTCAGAAGTGCTAGGAAGTTTTCTTGTATTATTTCTTGCATTATTATATTCAGGATTTTGGCTAGCCACATCCCTCTTGGAGCTCTATAATCCTTAAGTTATCTCTACACATCTTATATTTGAAACCAATGTATTTGTTTGTATGGAAATTATGCTTTCTTTTAATATTATTGTTTTTTGCTTCTCTTCCTCCAGATTGTCTTTCATCTCCCTGCAGCTGTATATGTTGTTCACTCTTTTGTTTCTTTGGTGAGACTAGAATAAGTATAATTTAATTTAACATAGCACTTTACAGTTTGCAAAGTATTTTCCTCATTGCTATCCTATGGGTTAGACAGTACACGTATTATTATTTGATCCCCATTTCTATAGAATTTGGAGCTAGGAGGGATATCATCTTTGGATATATCTTTGGATATCATCTATCTAGACCAATCACTTCCGTTTACAGATAAGGAAATGGAACCAAAAATGTCAAGCTAACTTGATCAAATTGATACAAGTAGGGTAAGAATCAGGATTTAAAGTCAAGACTTTTGACTATATATTCAGTGCTGTTTTTATTTTTCCTTTTCCTACTACATCTTTACAGATAAGGTTTTGGAGAATCAGAGACATTAAATAGCTTACTTGAGGTCACATAGTGACATACAGGTTAATGACAGGCATGTGACCTGCTTCTCCAATTTCCAAATTCACTGCTCATTTGCTTATATCATATTGCCTCAGCATAGATAGAGGCTGAGGATTTTGGAAAGCTATAAAATGACTTGATGCAGATGGTATTATTAGGGTAAGATTCATGAAGAAATTGAATTATTTTTAGAATTATAAAAAGGGGGAAATGGAATAAGAATTTTTAGATGATTTTTCTTGAGGAAAGTAGAATTTAGGCTTTATCCTAATTTTTGGGTCTAGTTCTTCACAAACTCTGACATTACATTTCATTTTATTTTTCTAATGATCCAGAGTCAGTTTGATAAGGTTCAGGCTAGGCTGTTGTGTCTCTCCAAAATAAATCATTTCTTGGATTTAAATGTTTTTCTTTTTCCCTTATCCCACCCCTCTCCCAGCCTCTCTTCTTCCACTCCTCTCCCAGGCTCATATATATATATATATATATATATATATGTGTGTGTATACATATATATATATACACACACATATATACACACACATATATATACACATATATATGTATATATGTATATACATACATATATATACATACATATACACACATATGCATATATATTTGGTATTAATCAGAAGGGAGCCAAGAACTATCAACAGACTAAAGAATCCATCCATTTACCTGAAGGAAAGGCCCATTTCCTTGGAATAGAAGCTATTGTAAAAGCACATTTGAATGATTGAAAATGAAAACATATTTCTCTGAAGATGACAGGTAGAAAAGGCTGTAGTTGAATGCACTGAAAAATTAATTGTTCTACAGGTGATTTCCCCAACAATTATTCTATTTCAAGGTATTCATGATGGTATACTTTCTGGGCCGCTCAAACATTCAACAAGTTCCTTTCTGAGACCATATCATACTTCTGCGTAAACACAGTGACAACCACCATGTTTTATTGGTGTAAGAGACAATTTGAATATTTGTTCATTTGAAAAAAGATTTCTTAAATCCTAGGTTCAGGGAATAGCTACTAGAATATAGAAACTCGAAACTTTCCACTTTTACCAATGATCTGTTGTATGACTCCTTGAATTATTAATTTAGGTAGAATTTCAACTCCAGTTCAGTTTGGATGTCAAAACCATGGACTGTAGGTCATGCTGTCCTAAAGGAAGTCATCCATGGGCTATTCTGGAGATAAGAAAATCCATCTGCCTTGCCTACAGGAGCAGTAGAGACAGGGAATTTCTCCCTTCTGAAAACACTGGCATAATTTGTCCCCTTCCTTTCTAACAGTCATGGGACTTTAGGTTTTACAGAGAAATGAGGCCCCCATGCAATCATAAAACCATACTAGTGAAACCAAATGTCCAGTGTCAAGTCCCTCTTCCTGTCTTCTTACATTTTATTACCAATTTGTATTTAGATATTTATTATATGTAATATCATATATTTATATATGCCATTTAATAGAGACAGGAGAAGGTGTGAGAACTAATTTGAGACACTTGTGGGTTAGGCTAAAGGGGAGGTAGAGGACCTGAGGTTCAGGGCAAAGAATTTTGCTTATTAATCAGCAGAAGGGGAATTTGCCAGGTCGTAGGAGGAGAAAGAAGGGATTCATTTGTGGTCCTTAAAGAGACTGCCCCCAGACATGCCAACAATGGTTTTAGGGAAGTTTTTATTTCTTCTCTTAGTTGATGTATAGGAACACCTACATGGGAGGGTCCTTCCCTCCCCTTTCAGAGCACCTTAGTCAACATTTGCCAAGATCATGGGTATTTATTTACAGGAGCAAGAAAACTGATCCTCGTTCTCTTTTCACATCAGGGAATCACAGGTCAAGGAGCAACTAGCTGCCAGTAAATGTCCGCACATCTCTCTCTGACTTCATGAGCGAGCAACAGCTCCCAATAGGCCAGCAAAGATAGTTGGGAAAAGGAAAAAATACAGCTGAAAATCAGTTCCAGGAACTCACAAATTTTTCCTGCAAAAAGGTCTAATTAATTCTGATAAAGGGAGCAAAACCTTTTAGAGGAACATAGAAGGTTGGCGAGTTGTTATTAATTCCTCCACAATGCAGCATTGGTTTTTTGAAGTTGGAAGTATGGTGAGAAGACTAATTTTAAAAAAACCAATAACAACAACTGCTAATTGTTGCTATGGAAAAACAACAACAACAACAACCCATTTGTATTGGGCAAGATACTACAACCCCTGTCCCAAAGATGGGAGGAAAAAAAGGTGATTTTACAAATGAAATTAATTTTTTATTCAAAGCTATATGCAAACCATTGACAGAGATAAGTCCAAGAGATACTGTAAGAGCTGAACATCTTCATCAAATTGTAAAACGTTCATATACAAAGTATTTGGGGGTATTTTTACTTCTAATGGACCTGGAAGTCTTATCCTTATTAAGAGAATGATGAACTCAGATAAATAATTGAAGTGGAATTATTTTGGAATGATTCCCATTAATTTGGAAATTCTCAAGTGGATGTGGAATGCTGCAACATGACCTTACAGCATGTTTATATGTGGCAAACAATGCTATAGATGTAGCTACAGAGGTTAAAGAATTGATCCAAGAAATGGAAATCAACATTTTTCAGTGGCTTGATTTTAACTTCACTAAAAATCTATGAACAATAATCAAAACTAAACTTGAACAAATGTACTGTTTGTTAAAAAATAGTACAGTAATATCTAATGTGTGAATGGTTTGTTTTTTAAAATACATTAATATCTAAGGTAATCTGTATTTTCATGATGAAGAATCAAAGAATGTAAATGAAATTTTTGAGAACTTAAAGTCAAATTGTGTAAAACAAAAGATTGTAGAAAAATGAGGATGTGTCACATATTTAAAGTTTTTAAAGATACATGAAGTTGCAAAATGTATTAGGTAAGTCAATGCATTTAATTATTTCACTTTTTTCTGGCTAATTTACATGCCATTTTGCATGTGAAATTAAATATGTCTTTCATGTTAAATGTGACCAACATTGGTTCATGAACAAGGGGATCAGGGGTCAGAGGGAAAAGTTCTATGCTGTATATGTCATGGAGAAGATCAAATCTTGGCCCTTACTACCTGTATCACATTGGACAAGACACTTAACTATAGGTTTGTTTCTTAATCTATAAAATGAAACTGTTGACCTAGATAATTTCTCAAGTCCAGTTCAGCTCCAGATCTAAAATAAATCATTAATGAAAGGATATGGGCTTCCCTACTCCAACATCATTGTCATTGTCATCCAACATCTCCAGGGAGGGAGAAGTCATCAATAAATAAGTATGATGTCAATTCCTGTTGGAAGTTTTGCCCTTTTATGTCTAGACCCCCACACATTCCCAAATCCATTAGCTGTTTTTCTTGTTATTTGAACAGCCTTGATTACTATATCCCATTTCCAAAACTGGCCTCTCACAGAGAATGATTGCAAAGGACTCTGCTAACTGGGCATAAAAAGTCTTAATTGGCTCTTGAATGATAGCAGTGGCTTTCCGGAAATCCTCAGTAATCTCTGTGCTGAGACTGAGCCTAAGCCTCTGATGGCAAAGTAATGAGACTCATTTGTATTTGGGAGGCTTTCAGTTAAAAACAAAGTACCCATAAATCCATTCTTCATGCATAATATCTCAATGTTCCTTTCATCTCTTATTTTCCTGCCCTCCTCTACCCATCATCTCATAGTCCACTTCTCACTCCTTATTATCATCTGTGGCATATTATCAGCAATAAGCATGCCTTTTGGTTTATTTTTATTTGAGGAGGAAACTTGAGCTCACTTCATCAAAACAACCCCCTTGAACCTCAGCTTTGGAAAAGACTGCAGAATGTTTTACAACTTTTGGACAACTTTTGTTAGATGTGTTATAGTGAGTATTCCTTTCAGGTACAGGTTGATCTAGATGTCTAATCAGGTCTTCTCTAAGTTTCAAATTCCATGATATTGTGATTTGGATTTTTCGAATCTTTATATGTTTAAATGTTCATCCCTCCATGCCTTAGCACTCACGAACATAATACACTGAATGATGTGGGTCTCCTTTAAGAAGACATAAACCTTCCATCTTTCTCCACCCATCTTCTGCCTGGAGTACGAATATTAAGAGGAGATCTTATGTCACTTCTTCCATTATACCCTTGATTTCACCATTACCCACTACCATGTGGTTAGCAAGCCAAACCACAATCCCTCAAAGGTGCTGCCATTCAGCATCATCACAGCTCCCTTTGAAATCAGATCCCTAACCCTTTCCATTTGGGGAGATGTCATTAGAGTTTCTCTCTGCGTGCATGTGTGTGTGCATGCATGCATGCGTGCGTGTGTGTGTGTGTGTGTGTGTGTGTGTGTGTGTGTGTGTCCTTTTGTCTCTCTCCCATTTTCTTCATCTCCATGGAACAAGATAACCCCACACTAGGTATCTAGGTATCCTTCCTTTGGTGTACTATCTTTTCTATTACTGGAATAAGTTAAAACCAATATGCAATGGGAGAAACATATATGCAGGAATGAACATGTTTGTGATTCCAATTATAATTTATAATTTTAGATCTGTAAAATGGGCCACAATACACATCGAATGCATCCTAACAAAACTCCATATACTTTTAATAAAATACATTGGCCAACACTCTAAGGCAACTATAAAAAGATGACTTCTTTCTTACCATAAAAGGAGGATGAGGATTAAAAGGCATTCTCAGAGCCCATGACAAACAGCTAAAAACCGACATAAGTGTTTTTGGAACAAGTAGGAATCACTTGAGCAACCAATAAAAAAACGGATAATAGATCGTTGAATTCATCCAATGAAATGGAAAGCAGTTTAGCTCTGGATAGAGCATATAACATGGCTAATATCCATAAGAGAAGAATCAAAAGTCTCTTCATAAGTGACATCTAGACCAGCTCAGCCACCAATATCCACATCAACTTATTCAACAAGCATGAATTGAATAAATGGCTGAGTCATCTGGATTTCTTTCTAGAAATGGAGGTGTTCCTGATGGCAATTCAGAATAAAGTCACAGAAAAGTTATCCCTAAAAAGCCTAAACCAAAGATCATTCAAGTGAATGACAGCAACTATGCAACAACAACAACAAAAAAATGTAGCACCTTCTGAATGCATCCTTGACATTATAAAGATCAAGGAAAACAAATCAAAATAATTTAGGAACAATCTAAAGTACATACAGTTTTTGTCCTGTTCACTCTTGGAATTGTCCTATGAATGCTTTCAATGAGCCCCATAAGATGAGCTTACATCCTAATACTTGTATTCAATTATAAAAAGCAATTATTTTGTCTACTTGTGTAAGAGTCCACAGAATATCAAATATAAAAGAAATAGCAAGAGAGAAATTTGTTCCGTGGCCATTTATGTCTAAACTTTGAAAAAGATGAGGAAAAAGAAATGATACAAATAATTATATTTGTCTTTGCTTTAAAAAAAAACTTTCACATCTTTTATCATTTGATCCTCACAGCAACTGTGCAGGCAATGGAAGTTTATTGTCTCTAGTGTACAAATGAGGAAACCAAGACTCAGAGAAGTTATTCGATTTGTTATGAGGTCACACAGCCAGGAAGCAATGGAACCAAGAACAGAACATTTTTCCCATTTCTCTTCTTCTAGGGTTCTTTCTGCCTCACAATGGAGGCTGTTGTCAATTTTCTTTCCTCCTCAGTCAGTTCTCCTCCCCTTCAAAGTGAAATAAAAACAAACAAACAAAAACAATTAAAACTGAAATACCAGTTGGGAAAAGATAAAAAAAAAAACGAAGAAAAATACATAAGAGTTTGAGAAAACTGATAGAAAAAAATGCAGCTATTTGCCTTTTGGGGTTTTATACTTGAGTTATAAAGGTTCAGTGTAAGTCCACAGTTAAGTCAAATCAACAAGCATTTATTAAACACTTATTTTGTACCAGGCACTATGCCAAGTACTGGAAATTCAAATACAAAATTCAAATACAAGCAAAAATAGAAACAGTCCCTACCTTCAACAACAAACAAAGGGTACTGAAAAGTGTGTGTGTGTGTGTGTGTGTGTGTGTGTGTGTGTGTGTGTGTGTGTGTGTGTGTGTGTGGTGGGAGGGAATGAAAGGAGAGAGAAGGGATTTGGTGGTAAAATCCAGACTGCCAGGAGCAGAACTAGGAGAGGGGTAAAGCAGGGAGCCTAGTGGTCTGGGAGCCTCATGAAAATGGACGTTCCATATGAAACTCACCAATCAGAGGAAGGTGCTACCCATATGGAGAGATCTTTTCAGGGTGAGAAAGCTTGGAGGATGGAGGAAAGGTCCAGAGAGTCAGAAATAGAGTGCAGTAAGAGCACCTTGCCTTCTTCTTCCAAGGTGACTTCTCAGCTAGTCAGCACACGCACCTGATGTACAAGCAGTGTTTCTTAAGAATCTTTGTTAGGAACTGTAACTAACTTGTGCTTTCCCCCATCTCCAGCCCTCATACATTCCAGGTAACCCTAAAGGCTTTAAACTCTTACCTGGGGACACTATTGAATATGACAGCCAGTGTCTGTCTTTGAAGCTCCTGTTTGTTAAAATGGAAGACAAAATGTTAAGGTCTCCTATGGAAACCCTTTACCCTTGTACTGGGCAGATGAAACACTTTTATTACAAATGATATGCTTTGTACCCGGGGGTGTTTCTGTTCTTATTGCTGAGTACTTGGGTTCAGGCTGTGAGCCATAGGACTGACAAAGACATCAAAGTCATTCTTTCTAGGACATAATGTGACAGGAACACCAAACAAAAGAATCCCTCCAGCCCAAACAACTCTGCATACTTTAAAATAAAACACTTGTGGAGAGAAGGAGCCAAAATCAGGTTACATTAGGTTTAAAAAATGCAAACTTTATTTTGCTGAAATGAATCTTTTCATGGGTTAAGTTTCAAGAGTGAGCCATCAGTGAGTCATGCCATAAATAGGACACAATTTGCTTTTCAGAGGAAGTTGAAATAAAAAGATGGAGTATCACTGACTGGATGAGAATGGTTAGTATGGGTTTTGTTTCATAGTTCACCCATGTTTCAGGAGCTAGTATGTGACAAGAGGCTCCTCCAAGCACACTCAATGTCTATATGAGACCATTTGTTTTGAGATACTCTATGCCTATGCATTTTCAATGGACTAGATTTTTTAGAAGGATCATTACCTATGCTGAACACATCAATCATCCCCACTCTCTCACATCTTCAATTGGTTTCTGTCTACTGATATCTTCCACTCTTCCTAAAAGCATCTTAAAGCCTCCCCTATATCCTAAAATAAAGAAAATGAAGCCTTCACCTTGATTTCCTTTATCTCAAGATACTATCCTCTGATTGTCCTTTTTTTCACTGATTAATTTCTAGTGCCGGGATTTCCAACTTTTTTTTAGGTTATGGACCCCCTTGGAAGTCTAGTGAAGCCTATGGATCCTTCCAGAATAATGTTTTAAAATAATTAAAGGAAAGATTAACTTTTAGTTAGAAGTTAGTGGAAAAATGTGTTTTTTTTCATATCCTAGTTCACAGCTTCCCTGAAATTTATCCATAGGCGTCTTGGGGGTCCAGGGACCCCAGAACCATGTTTTAGTCAAAGTAGTCTTTACTCACTTCCTCCGCTTCCTCACAATTCACTCTTTAACCCCATGTGATCTGGCTCTCTAAAGTGATCAAAAACCTTTTAATGTTTAAATCTGATATTCCTTTCTCAATCGTCAATGTCCTTGACCCTTTTGACCATTCCCCTCCTTCTTAGTTTTCTCCTTTATAACGTTAGTCTCTCATGATTCACCTTCTGCCTACTTTGTCACTCTTTCTAAGTTTCCTTCACTGGTTCCATTTAGTTTAATTCCACACATATTTAATAAGTACCTACTAAGTTTAAGGCATTGTTCTATATCATGGGCATATAAAGTAAAAATCCAAGTATTTGATTTCAATGAGTTTATATCTATTTTCCTTCTCCTTCTTCTTAACTGTAAGAGTTCTTCAAGTTTCTAACTTCAGCCATACTTTCTTCTCTATATTGGCTCTATTTGTAGGCTCATCCATTCCAGTGGCCTCAAATTTTGACTTACGGATTGATTATGGATTTCAAGGAAAAGGTACACAGCCCATATTTTAGCAGATCTCAGCTCCTAAGATTCATTTTTATGTAAATCCCCCATTTATCTGCTGCTATCTCATATTCAGAGGTAGATGAATAAAATGCTAGTGTTCTTTCTGAAGATACCTATATGTGGTAAAAGAATATTTGAATATATATATCTAAACATAACAATTATAATAAGCAAGTCAGTATTAATTCTGTATCTCTGTTATCTTGTGACAATGGTATGAACCTACTAGTCATTTTTTTACTGATACTATACATTCCTTAATAAACAATCCCTCCACTCCAACCTGCATGGGAAGTGGGGAAGAGGAGCCAAATTTAACCAACCTGCAATAGTGATCTTAATGCTATGACCCTCTAATCTATATATCCAGTCCAAGTCATGCCATTGAGCTCCAGTCCCACATTTCTGAGTATCTGCTAGACACCCCTACATGAATGAATAATGAGTAAATCCATTATTTTCTTCCTAAACCTTTTCCTTTCTCCTATATTCTTGTTTTGATTAAGGACACGAAATCAACTACTCTTGAAATCTCAGAGTAGTTACTCTTCCTTGTAATTGAACTGCCAAGGTCTGTTGAGTCTGTCTTTATAATATTTCTCATTTCTGTCCTCTTATTTACATTCACCATGCTATCCCCCTTGTTTGGGCCTTTTGACCTTTCATCTGGTCTATTTTATTAGCTTCCTGTCTGTCATCCTGTCTCCAGTCTCTCCCCTTTCTAATGCTTTCTTCACATATTGTGGATGCCAAATCATCTTCCTAATGTACAGGTATGCTGACTTCATCATCCTGTTCAAAAAGCTCAGTAGCATACCATTACCTTTTATAATATAGATAGATACACACATATGCATGACATGTAAGACCCCTTCCATAGTGTTCCTTCAACTTGCCTTTCTGATCTGATGTCACTTTATTCCCCTTCACTTATTCTGTATTCCACTCAGTCTGGAGTACTAATTGCTTCTGTATCTCATTCAGAATTCCCACTTTTTCTTGCATTTACTCAGAGACAGGTGAGGAAAACTGGTGCCTTTTCTGAAGACATTCATCTGTGGTAGAAGCATAACTAAGTAAGTATGAGCACAATCTGAGGTATGTCAGAAAAGAATGCAAATTAATTATTAATACAGTATCTATAATATCTTTTGACAACTATATGAATCCATCAGTCATTTTTGGCTGATACTATTAATCATTTACAATCAGTCCCTCCAACCTTAACCTCCACGGGAGGGTACATGGTGGGAGGGGAAAGAAGGACTTGAGTGTATCCCCCAGACATTGTCTGATTGAAAGCCTTCTTGTCATTTAAGATCCAATTCAGCAATCACCTTTCTCACGTTAAACCTTCCCTGATTCTACCAAAACACCACATATGCTTTTGTATAGATTATGTACCCCCACTGTAGGAGTTCACATGCAGAGTAAACCTGTTTAACAAGGGGACTTATATGAAGGACACATGACTTACAAACAAAAACACTCATTAAAGGGAGCACATGATTTACCTTATATCTTACTTACGTCAGCACATGTACTATGACCTCAGTTAAATTGTAGACCCCCTAAAAGAAGGGATTGTGTTGTATTTTAGGTTTGTGTCCCATTCCTTATTCAGCACTCTGCATATGGTAGAAACTTACTGAATGTTGTTAAGTGGAATAGAATGGAACGTGTTTCTTACCTAATGATCAACAGACTGATAGTTTATTTAAATTGTTCAGTCCTTAGTAGTTGGTCTATGGAAGAAGAAGGATGGTGAAGTCAAAAGAAAGGAGCAAAAAGAGGTTACTTTCTACATGTCTTCAGTACTTGATAAACACAAGAAAGTTTCAAGAACAGATGGAAGGATCTCTTCACCAGAATGTAATTAAAGGATTAGGGATAATTTAAATATATGCCTATCTCCGAGGAGCCCAAGAATTAAACTTTTTAGAATGCAAGCTAGTGTCTTTTGATGTCACAATGTGCCAGTATGACTATATGTGAGCTCCTAATGTTTTAGTAATTATTGAGAAAAGCCTGATGGACCAAATGGTCTTATTTGCCTTGCCACAGGGTATATGTGTGCATAAAATAAATTTTAAATTTATTAATCATTTTATCCATTGGAAACGCAAATGAGAGAAGACTTCTATGCTTCATCACTGCATGGATCATTGATAACCTTCAGGCACCATGAGATCTGATCATTCATTTTGAGTCATTAAGGAAAGATTCAATTATAGTCAGTCTAATTGTAGTTGTCATGTGTTTTATTGTGTCCTATTTCTCTGAAAATTGGCTTCCACTGTATGATATATGCATGGCTTCAATATGTGAAAAATACTTGTTTTAATTGATATGGATATTGTTTTCACTGACGAAGGTCATAATATCCCACCCCAACCCACCCCAACCCACCCCACAACTCAGAACATTTTCATGAGTTGCTTTAGTCAAAAATATTAATTTCCAAGTGGCCAAACTTCCAGTGAGGAGCCTAGCTAGGAGATTCATATTTGTTGGGGTTCCTGCCATGAGACCAACCTGCTGTTGGGACTGTCTTATAATGAAATTCTTTTGATGCTATGAGAGCATGGGTACTGAAGTAGCAAGAAGGAACATGAGCAGTGTTATAACCATGGTGTAGGCAGCTTGTTACTCACAGGAATGTGAGCATATGTGGCTTCATCAGCCTGCAGTTCTATGGGCACACATTAACAGCTGATTGGCCATACAGTGGTGGCTTTGTGTGCCCCTATTGAGAACCCAGATCTCCTGAATATTTTCCCTTGTATTTGATTGTTGCTGGGTATATTTACAGGGACTGAGTGGGAGAAGGACTTTACTGGCAGTCAGTCATCAGGTGGTATGGACTGCAGCCCTCCCTGTCAACTACAAGGCCACTGACATTAGCCATGTTTGTTGATAGCTTGCTAACCTTGTTTCCCTTTCCCTAAAAGATCCTAACCAAGTCAGTTGCTGGATACATAGAAGTTTCATGGCATATAGGGGCATCAATATAGGGTCAAAAATAGAATCACTTCTGTCAGCTAAGGCCTAAAAATAGACTAATTCTCACAGATCCTTCTATAAATAAGTCCCTTTGAATAAGATCTAAGCTAGACCAATCTAGGCTGAATTCTGTTTTATAGCAAATGGTATGACAGGAAAGTTCAAGGTTATATTCATTATTTAGAGTTCTTCCAATACTCACATCAAGAAATTTTTATCATAGTCTAGACAACAAGTTGCTCACAAGTGTTTGGGATGAAAAACCACATCCAAAATTTAATCAAGAACACGGAAATTTCTTAGGATAAGAACAGGAATTTTATTCTTTTCCCCCAGGGAGAAGAGGGTGGTCTTCCCCATGACTGGTCATGAGGAAGAGGCAAGTTACAAAGGCAGAACAAGAATTGATAACCCCCGCCCCTCCAGATGTTCCTTCTCCCATTGGCTGAGAGGTGGGCTCATGTCTTGTTGTGAAAATTTTCCCCAATGGCAAGCAGCAGGGAAGCCGGCTACTATCCCTCAGTGGCTGAGAGGCAGGCTTACAAAGAACAGGGGAATGGGGAATGGCCAATTCAAATGTTCCTATTCTTATTTGGCAAATGCCAAAGTGAAGAGGGAGGTGCTAAGAGCTTAATGCTGATTGGCAGCAAGAGAAAGGGGGAAGAGTCCTGAAGCAAGGGAGGGGGAGGGAGAAAGGTTGCCAGCAAAGGAGGTCTTAAGGCTCCTAAAAGGGCTTGCTTCTATTGACAGCAGCAATGGAGGGGGAAGAGGGAAGCAAACAATCAAAACTGCCTGAGAAGCTTTCACTCTCCAGACACAAGCACACTAACATTATTTAACAACAACAATTCATATTTAAGCAATGCTTTAAAGCTCACACAGCACTTTCCCAAAATATTTCTTTGAAGTAAGTACTGCAGTTACTTTATTGTCCTTATTTTACATTGATGGAGAGTTTGAGGTATTTCCTTGGACAAAATAGAGCACCAAGGCCAAGGTCGTTTGTATTGTTGCTTTGCTGTTGACAAATACACACATTGAAGACAGTAATTGAGCCAGAGAAGTGGAGGACAATGATGCTATCTCCTCAATTTAGCTTTTGTTCTGTGTGAGTTCATTTGCTAGACAAGCGAGAGAGGACCTTGGGAAAGGAGATGTACTTCATGGCTCAAGTAGCTTTTATGAAGATTCTTAGGTAGAGCCTTTGGAAATGGCTTTGGAGTGAGGACACAAGAAATCCCCACAAAACAGAGTTACAAAGGATTTCTTACCCTAAGTCAGGGATAATATATTGAAATTTATCTCCAAACTCAGGGAGTTAAAAGACTTTATTGTAGTCTAAGAATATTTTGCCTAGTTTCTATTCATTCTTCCTTAACATGATATCTTATTGCCTCAATTTGACTAAAAAGCTGCCTTTAGATGATAGAAACTTTTTGAAGTTTGGCAGACAGGAGCCAAAATGACCATGGGTAACCTGGACTATATGAAGGCTAGAAATTGGTAACAGAGAAGATGGAAACCAAAAGGCTATGAGAGATTCCCATTTAGAGGCAATATTATGCCCAATGGAGAGTAGAGACAATATACCCAGGAAAGATAACAAGATCATCAGATAGTAGCATTTTTTTCTGTGTTTATTTTTTTTTTCTTTCCAACCTTGTGTGGAGACACATGGGATTGTACAGTAAGTGTAAGGATGATGGTGGACAGAGGAAGAAGATGGAGGCCATACACTTAGACCTGACAAGATATTTTAGAGCAGGTCAGGCAGCTGCAAAATATTGATCACCCTCAACTACTTCTGTTCTCAGCACATACGAAAGAGCCTGAGGGAAGTGATGTTGTGTATATGTGTGAGAGAAAAAGGGTGAGGTAAAGAGAGTGGAAAATCTGCCCCACCGGTGCTTTTCTGTTAGTTAAAGATAAATCAAATTTTGGAGCTGTTTTGCAATGTGAGAGGTGTGGATTTCTTAGATTGTGTTATTGTTTAGTCATTTTTCAGTCATGTTCTATTCTTTGTGACCGCATTTGGGATTTTCCTGGCAAAGATACTGGAATGGTTTGCCATTTCCATCTCAGCTCATTTTATAGATGAAGAAACTGAGGCAAAAGGGGTTAAGTGACTTGCCCAGGGTCACCCAGCTGGTGTCTGAGGCCACATTTGAACTCAGGAAGTAGAGTCTTTCTGACTCTAAGGCCAGAACTCTATTCACTGTGCCATTTAGCTGACCCTTCTTTGGTCATATATTTTACCTATGTATATTCCCATAACTGGTCACATGCCCTCCTTCATATGATTCATCATATATATTCCCAGGCCATACATTTTCCTTAGATATATGTCCATCATATGTGGTCCCTGATAATGTGTTCTATGTATGTGTTATGTGTCCTTCATATGTGTTTTCTTGTTCTATACATTTTCTCTGTGTGTGCCTTCCCCCGTTGATCATATGGAAATCTATGCAATGGCATATCCATATCCACATGGTCACAATCTTCTTTTGTCACTTTATTTAGGGTATTATTTTATTCAATGTCTTCTCTAAATAAGACAGCTTAATGGGGGCTCTTGAGCTGTGATTTTGAGTGGGTCCTGACCAATGGAGTGTTTCAAACCTGGGTTGGTTTTTCTAGGGAGCTCACATCAAAGAAGAGATGCCTTGGTAGGGCTACATTTAGATTGGTTGCCCAAAGTCCTATAACCCAGGGAATAAAGCTAGAATGGCTGCTCTGCCTGGTTTCAACTTCATGGAACCAGATATTCCCCCACCTCCCAGGTTAGGCTCATTACCTCTAATCCCATCATCATGCTTCTAACTCAAGACATGACTGAAAGTACCTCCCTCAGCCTCCTCTCCCTTCTGATTGGAAGGCTGGAGGGTGGAGTATGGAATTCCTCCTAATGCCCTCCTTCACAGAGGGTAGAAACTGAACTTTGTAATTCATTCCACTCTGCATCTGCTGCTCTGCCTGGTTTCAACTCCACAGAATGGTGTGGGGCCTGGAGTTTAAAAAAGGGCAAGCAGAGACAATTTTCCCTGATATCCTTTATTAGCAGGGGCATGAAACCTGGTAACAGAGGGGTCTTATTGATTTGCTTCCATTTTGTGCTGAAAGATCCAAAGCAAGGGTTGACCACCTTTGGTATGGCAATGTATCATTGAGACCTTCCCTAATAATCCTAATTGGTTGGCAGTTTAATGAGGAAATGGACCAAGAATTTTTTTTTTTAAAGCAATTGGGGTTAACTTGCTCAAGGTTGCACAGCCAGTCATTATTTATGTGTGGGTGCTCATTTTCTGAAGCCAGATTTGATCCCAGGTCATCCCAACTCCGGGGCCAGCACTCTTACTCACTGTGCCACCTAGCTGCCCCTGTGGACCAAGAATCTTGAGCACCTCCCTATTACTTCATCCTTGAAAGGGGAAGGACTTGAGTAGATCATTACATAACTAAGGAAAATGTCTTTCAGATGTGGCTAATCCACCCCTCTCTGGCACTAAATAGAATGTTAGCTGCTTTATGAAACCGGCTTCCTCTAGCAGAGAAACATAAGCTATCTCAATCAGGTTTTCACTGGCTTAGTTTCCCCTACTGTAGACCAGGTCACCCCAAATCTTGATGAGGGGAATAGTAAGGACAAAAGGTCTTGTTTGATGTCTCAGGGGCTGGGACTAGATCACATTTCTCTCCTAGAATGGGAGAGGTCTCTTTTGAGCTAGGCTAAGAGGTGTGTGTGTGTGTGTGTGTGTGTGTGTGTGTGTGTGTGTGTGTGTGTAATTAAATGGAAAAGAAAATTACAGAATAATGTTAAAAACCAAATGATTCAGAATTAAAATTAATTTCCTTGACACAATGCCCCTGTACCAGACGCCTCCTTTCCTCTTCACTTTCCCCCAGCCTTACTATTCTCCTTCCTTTTGATTATTGCTTATTCATTAGATTGTAAGATTCTTGTGGTCAGGGACTGTCTTTCTTTATATTAATTATATTCCCAGAGTTTATCACAAAGCCTAGCACATAGTAGACCCTTGATAAATATTTATTGGATTGCATTCGATAGTGGATAAGGCACCAGCTTTGGAGTCAGAAGGCCCTATGTTTAAAACCCAGCTCAGACACTTCCTATCTATGTTACCCTAGGAGAGTCACTTAACCTCTCTGTCCCTCAGTTTCCTCATTTGTACAATGTGGATATTGCACTCAATAAATTCAATTCCAATTCTAAATCTATGACTCTATGAACTAGCAGAGCTATAATCTGTACTCAGAAGGCCACTGCTCTTTTCACTATACTATGGTCACAAAGATTTCCCAGGTTCATGGAATAAATAACAGAACAGATCTTAGAGGTCCCTTATTCCAACCCCTTCGTTTTACAAATGGAGACTCTGAAGTTCTGAGAGAGTCTGTCTGCAATATTCTGCCTCTCATTAGATGCAATCCAGTGCACATGAAACAAAATATGGGCTCTACCACAGAATGTGAAGTTAGAAAATAGTGTATGACAGTTTCTCATCATCACCTAATATAGAAGTTAGAGTGCAGTTCAAAATAGAGCAGAAGAATAAAGTGTTTACTGAGGTTTGCCTTTCCAGTTATCCAGATTTGTAGGGGTGGGTTCTTCCAGTTGTGTGAGATTGAGCAAGTAATTTAGCCTCTCTGAGACCCAGTGTTTTCATATGTAAAATGGGCATAATGTTGCCTATACTCTCTACCTCATAGCATAATGGTTAAAATGCTACATAGCTATCAGCTAATGTTATTGTTGTACTATTACTAAAGTCTCTATAGGAATTTTTATTTTCCAAAGGAAAATTCTTTATGCTAATCAAATCTAGGATTTCAAGAAGCAGAGACTAATATTCTAATGATCTAACTACAGGCTTTATAGGAAAATACCAACTGATTTAATGAACATGCCCATTCATACATAGAGGGTAAAAGAGGACATACATTCCAATTCACTGCCTCTTCCTTGGTTACTATCTTTGTATGATTCAAGGAAATGAAGCCAAACCACCTAATGTTTCTAGGAAGTCAACTCTCTTCCAGTGAAGTCCAACGAACAGATGGTTCACACATGTTAGGGGCTATGCCATTTTATATTAATGTAGATAAAAGGAGTGGCACTCTTACAAATTATATATTCTTATGTTTAAGTGGACCTCAGATACCTTAGGATATATTATAATTAGTTTATATACAAGGTTAAGCACAGGATCTAGGAGACTACTTTGAAGTCAGGGACTGCATTGGTGGATATTGGATATCATTCACTTGAATTATCTTTGTCTCTATATTTTCTTTCTCCATCTTGGTGAAGGAACCTGATCTAAACAGACTGCACTGATTACACCATTTCAGAAATACTACTAATCTTCTTGGGTCAGATCATATGCTTTACTTATGAGTGAAAAGTAGAAGAAAGTTAAGTAGACATTGCTACCAGGCATATAAACAACTCTCTCCCATGTATGTCTTCATATTATCTTTTATTACCAGCTGCCTCTCATTTCTAGCCCTGAGATCTGATGTGACAGTCCAAAGCCTATTGATTTTTTCTTTTATCTGCTTATATGATGCTGACAAATTCCAGAAGGTTTAGGGTTCTGCTGCTTCATTCAATAGAAACAAAGCCTTCTGGGGCAGAGTAGGACTTTTTCTGGCAGGAAGACAACAGATGGAATATAAACAGGTTTAGAAGCTCTGGGGATATTAATGGTATTACATGAAAATAAATAAAATACAGCCAAACATCTCCAAATCATTTTCCTTCATTAGGATTTTTCACAGAACAACTCAGTTAAAAGACTGAGGCATTACTTAGTGATGAGAGACCATAACTAACAGTCAGAATATAGTTTACATGTTTTAATTTCCTCACCAAACCTTTCTGGGATTTGTGTCCCCATATGGAAAATGATAATAGCAAATAGTTAATTAGAAAGGGAGTTTGGAGAGCTATGGATCAACAACCCACTGAAAGCACACAATATCATTAATTATTGTAAAAATATGTTTTCATTCTTGCATGCTAATGCTACCCAGTTTTGTATTGATGGAGCAGAATGAAAATTTCCAGAAGACTTCTAGATTTCTGAAATTACAATAGTGTTTTAAAAACTTAAAACGTAAGTGTAATGCTTTTACTTCAAAATCTTAGAGGCCATATGGTATAGGGAAATGAGGACTGGATTTGGAGTCAGAGGACTCAAGTTTTAATTCCAACTTTATCAGGGCACCACACCTAGAGTGAAGAAGACCTCCGTTTAGATTTGACCTCAGGCACTGTAATGGAAATGCAGATTTAAAGATCTTCCCTGCCCCTAGGTTAAATGCACCTGGAGGCTGTGGGGATTGTTTTTCAGGAAAGCCCACACCTTGATATTTTGTGATTGGGCAGTGGGTCAAGAAGGTTGTTACATTCTCTGAGCCAGGAGGAGGCTATATAAACCCTGGTGGAAGGCTTTGCTTTGGGGCTCACTTTGAGAAGTGTTGTGTGACTTGATCAGATGAGACTCTGGGCAGCCGTTGAGACCCACCCCCTGCCCCACACACACACCCCGGCTTTGAAAACCCAGATGTTGATGCTTCCCTCTCTGGTAACTGTGATTTTGGTATTGATAATGGTTGGACAGTTTGGAAGCCTGTCTGTTTGATCTGTCTGTATACTCTGGAGTTTGGGGTATTGACCTTTTCCCCCTGAACTAGGTAATATATGTTTGTTTGATTAAAGTGAGCTTGTTAACTGATTTTGAGTTGCTTTCCTTTAGAAAAGCAGATCTAAGAACCTGTGTTGGCAGCCACCCTGGGGATGTTGGGGTGCTTGCAGCTACAGGCACTTAGTAACTGGGTGTGACCCTAAGCAAGTCACTTAATGTCCTTTGCCTCAGTTTCCTCATCTGTAAAATGAGCTGGAAAAGGAAATGGCAAACCAAGAAAACTGCAAAATTTAGGTGATGAAGAGTATGACACAGCTAAGATAACTAAACAACAAATCAATTGCCATGTGTAGGACCTTGGACAAATCACCCAATTATCTGGACTGCCCTTCTGGAACTCTGCTCTTTAGCCAAATTACTTTCTTACTATCCCTCCCTCAGGGAATTCCATCTACTGTCTCCTTGGAAATGACTGGCTCCGATCTGATGGAATTCACACCTTTCTCACCTTTGCCTCTTAAAATCCCTAGGTTGCTTATAATTAATATAATAATAATAAACAGTTAGCATGTATATAGTGCTTTTTGTATGTTAATTCATTTGGTTGTCCCCAAAACCTTTTGAAGTTACCCTCATTTTACAAAGCAGAAAACTGAAGTACAGAGAGATTGCTCAGGGTCATTAAGCTAGTCAGTATATGAAAGAGGATTTGAACTCAAGTCTTCCTAACTCAAGACTTCCTTAGGTTAAATGAGGTGGTCCAAGTAGATGTGCTCTAAGATTTTTCTATCTCTAAATCTGTGATTATTTTTACTGTCTTTCCAATGCCTCAAAGACTGACATCTTTTGTGGTTCAAAGCTCAGAGACCCTGAACAAGTTATTTGTTTCAAATATGTAAGTGGCTCTCTGATCATTGTTACAACTCACATCCTGCTACTAACATTTCAGGCACATCCTTGTTTTCTCAGATTAATGAGGCATTGCTCAAATCCCTCCCCACTCTCAAAGGGATTGTTTTATTCTAGAATTCAGGTTCACAATAGAAAAGGAAAAAAAATAATAGTTTGCAATTATTTGTCTCATAATTACTAATTGTGAATGAATCTGTCCCACCTTGGGCAAGTTACTTCTCTCTGTAACTCAATTTACTTATCTGTAAAGTGAGAGGTTTAAAGGATATAACCCTTCTAGTTAAGGTGGGGCCATGCTAACTTGGTCTCACATCATGCCTGTGGAACTGGCTTCATTTCCTGGGATCTCAGCCTGAGGTTGAATTGCAAAAGCAGTATTTGGGCAGCTTTTTATCAAATCATTTCAGGTTGCCTGATTTCCTTCCTAGACGAAGTTCTTTTTGTTATCTTTTTTGCTTCAGTAACCTTTCTACCCTCTTTGGTCTGATTAAAATTTTCTTTTCCCAGGATTTCCTCCAATCTGCAAATCAAGTGAAATAACTGTGGTTGGGGAGGTGGGAGACTTGTATTTAAATTCTGGCTCTTCCACTCTTCTCTTGATGATGTGAACCTGGGCAAATCACTTTATCTGACTAGTCCTCAGTTTTCTCTTCTGCAAAATAAGAGGATTAAACCAGGTGACCTCTAACATATGTACTAGGTGTAGATCTTGTGATTGATGAGAAAGATGCACATTTTGTAGGTCTTTCAAAATAAGCATATTTTCCTCTGTTAATGCCTCACTGTGGCATGGAAGTAATAGTGGATTATTTTAATTTAGAAATGACTTTTTTGGTAACAGTTTCTTAAAGGAATCCTATTTGAGCCCCAGTCAAATCCAGTCCAGTGGAGCAATGGATAGAGTACCAGCCCTGGAGTCAGGAATACTCATCTTCTTGAATTCAAATCAGGGCTCAGATACTTACTGGGTGTATGACCTTGGTCAAGTCACTTAACCCCATTTGCATGTTTCCTCATCTGTAAAATGAGATGGAGAGGGAAAGAATAAACCACTCCGGTATCTTTGCACCTTGAAAAAAAAAAAAAAACTATTTGGCCCCACCTGTCAGCACTGGTCTATTTCAAGTATTTTAACAATATTTTACTTTTCCCCAATTGCATGTAAAAACATTTTTGATGTGTTTTTTTTTTAATTTTGATTTCCAAATACTCTCCCTCCCTCCTTCCCTATCTCCCTCTCCAAGATGGTAAGCGATTTGATGCAGGTCATACATGTGCAATCATATAAAAACATTTCTATATCAGTCATGTTGTGAAAGAAAAAAGCCACCCCCCCAAAAGGAAAAACATGAAAAAAATTAAGTGAAAAGTACTGTTCTTTGATCTGCATTCAGGTTCCATCAGTTCTTTCTCTGGAGATGGATAGTATTTTTCCTCATGAGTCCTTAGGAACTGTCTTGGATCATTGTCTTGATCAAAGTAGCTAAGTATTTCACAGCAGGTCATTGTGCAATTTTGCTGTTACTGTATATAATGTTCTCTTGGTTTGGCCCACTTCATTTTGTATCAGTGTATGTAAGTCCATGTTTTTCTGAAAGCATCCTGCCAATCATTTCGTATAGTGTGATAGTGTTCCATCACAATCATATTCAACAACTTGTATAGTCATTTCCCAATTGATGGGCATACCCTCAATTTTCAATTCTTTGCCACCAAAAAAAGAGCTACCAAAAATATTTTTGTACAAATAGGTCCTTTTTCCTTAAAAAAAATCTCTCTGGGATACAGACTGACTAGTGGTATTTCTGGGTCAAAGGGGATGCATACATTTTTAGTCCTTTTTGCATAGTTCTACATTGCTCTTCTGAATGGTTGGATCAGTTCCCAACTCCACTGAAAGTGCATTAATGTGGTCCAATTTTCCCATGTCCCCTCTTACATTTGCCAGCTTCCTTTTCTATTATATTAACCAATTTGATATGTAGTACTGGCTTCTTTTCATCTTCTCTGAGAGGTAGTGATGCTTTGGCTAAAAAGTACAGATTTCACTCCCATTTGGCTCTGCTAGTCATCCTCTTGGACCTATTCAACAAGAAGGTTCAGAATCTGGCCTGATCCCCCAGTGGTCAGCTGTAATAAGGAAGTGTCAAGTTCCCTATTATTATGAAAGAATGGGCCACCTTCTACCACTGAGCCCATTCTCTCTCTGTAAACAAGTATTGACTTGCTTATGACCCCACCCTCCAAAGCAGAACCACACTTGGTAGAAGCTAAGCCACTCTGGTCTCCATTCACTGGGATGATGTAACCTCCTCTTCATCCTATTTCCTTTTGAATTTTGCCATATATATTCTCCTTCCTTGTTGCTTTCCAGCACTTGCCCAGAACTGTAATCAAATTAATATTTCCACTGACTCTAAAAAGGCAGTGTCAATTAACTGCCCTATTATTGCATTCTTTGCTATCTGCCCAACTCTGACCTCATTTCTCAGGTCATCATTCCCTTATGAGATGTTCCCCCACTCATTAAAATGTGAGGTCCTTGAAAATAAGGACATCTCACTTTTATATCTATATCCTTTGGTGCTTAGCACAATGGACATAGTAAGAACATCACAAGTAAGTATATAGTGTTTAATGAATGTTTTTATTCATTATTTTATGATTCACAGAGAGTGGATGACTTAACACTAATTTCTATCTGTGTTGTTGAGCAGAGGCAACAATGGGAGGTGGAGGGAGAGGCAGATTAGAATTGTATCTGAATTTTTTTTTAAGAGTCATTATAGTAGTAAACCAGAATTGTGGATAGAACAATACTTTTGGATGACTAAGTTTAGAAGACATGGAGAAATCAGAAAGTACCATCACATCACCACCGGAAAAAAAATTAGATGAACTAATGGAGATAATAATAAAACTAGTCTTCACTGGTGTCCAATGATCTTGTAGGTCCCAAAGGCAGTATAATAGAGTTTGGTTACTCCTTCAATCTCTCAAGAAATGTAACCAACTAAAATTAAATTGTAGCTATTCCAGATACAAAGAATCACAGAGCCTTATTGTACAGTGCAATAGTATCTACACATAGGAATCTCTTTCATGACATCCCTAGCAGGTATAACCTCAGTCTGAACATTTCTAGCAATAGGGACAGGGATCACCATAGGAACCTCATTAGAAGTCCATTCTGGGGGCAATTAGGTGGCACAGTGAATAGAGCACTGGTCTTGGAGTCAGGAGGGCTTGAGTTCAAATCTAGTCTCAGACACTTGACGCTTACTAGCTGTGTGAACTTGGGCAAGTCACTTAACCCCAATTGCCTTAGGGAGAAAAAAAAAGAAGTCCATTCCATTCTTGGATAGCTCTAATTGTGTTTTATACATACATACATACATACATACACACATATATAATATAATACATGGATATACACATGCATATGTGTGCATATATATTCATGTACATATATGTATATGCTTACACACAAAAGGTAGCAAGAATATGATTACTGTTATGCTTTTTCTTGGAGGTGGATTCTTAAGGCATCAAGATGATGCTGTTTTCAAAATTGCTTAAAAGATATTTTATATTTCATCTCAGCTCTGCACTGTCTAAATAATTCACTCTGGGTCCACATTCCTTCCTTCTGTTTGTGGTCATCCTATACTGTGCAGAAAATCCCCCCCCCCTCATAGCAGTAGGTTCCAAACAAAAGGCCTCTCGAATCTCTGAACCTCTCAAACTTTCAAGGTGCCCTTCAACACTGGTCATATTCTTCTGGGGATCACTGCTCAGTCAACTATGCTCAGGGATTGAAACAGAAAGTATAAGAGTCATCCAGGAATTCTATTGCACAAGCTCAGCTCATTAAGCTTAGAGACATCTCTAAATGTCATGTCAAAGTATTAACTATGCTGTTTGGTGAGGGGAAGAATGACACCCCTCCCCCTCCAGTTTCTCATTCAAAGTCCAGAGTGAGTTATTTGCTACACTGGAGAGTTGGAGTAAGGAAGGGATAGAATGGAATAAATAACCTCTTAATGTTCACTAACTAGGATACTCCTCCTCATTTAGTGGCCAATACTGTATGATGCACTTCTAAATTTTTTGTTGTTTTTTGTAGTTTTTTTGTGCTTTTTGGAGGGGGAAGGTAGGGCAATTGGGGTTAAGTGACTTGCCCAAGGTCACACAGCTAGTAAGTGTTAAGTGTCTGAAGTCAAATTTGAACTCAGGTCCTCCTGACTCTAGGACCAGTGCTCTATTCACTGAACCACCTAGCCGCCCCAATGATTCATTTTTTTATAACAGCCTCCCTGTACCCTCCCTGTTACTAGTAGATTAAGGGACCAATAACAGGACTACTTTGTCACCCCAAAGCTGAGCCAACACACATTGTCTACTGAAAGTAGGCACAGCAGCTCTGCACATGTTCATGGTATGCAACTATTAATATAAACGTATGTATAGGTAAGAGATCTATATCTATATCATCTTTAGATATGAATATGTAGAATGTGTGTGCAGGTATCTAGGCTTCCCAAGAACTGAATACAGTCCATACCCTTTGCGTTTAAAGCAAAGGGATCCCTTAATGGAAAAGAGGTTGTAATGACTCAGGGTCCAGGTTTTGGTTGTTTGTTGGTTAAATGAACAAATGAATGGGGGAAAACATTTATTAACCTCTCACTATGTGCGAGACACTGTGATAAGTGATGGGGATATGAAAACAAAATAAAACAAGCAAGCAACCAAAAAACCAAGACAGTCCATTTCCTCGAGGAGTTTACATTTGAATAGATGAAGATTACATAAAGGGGAGCTTGGATTAGAAACAGGCTAAGGCAGGTGAGGTTACTGGAAAGGCTTGGGGATTGGCATTGTCACCTGGTTCCAGGGGAGATAGGCTGAAAGCTTACCTGTCAGAGCCCAGATTTCCAGGGGAAAGGAAGAAAAGGGCCAGAGAGCAGGTGGTGCCATTTAGAAATGGCTGGGAGCTAACATGGTGGCCAGTGGCTGGGCAAGATAAAGGGAAAACTACATCCTCAGAGATCTGAGATATGTCATTAAGTTAAATAATTCAGCAAAACAATTCAGCTACCTCTCTTGTATTGAGCCAAAATTGAATTCTTTCTTATATGATAGTCCTTCAAAAGTACAGTGACTCTAACCCCTTTTGCCTTTTTTTAACAACAGCTATCATAATTCTCTAAAATATTAATATCCTCAGTTTTACAATTGTTCCTTTTATGACATAATTTTAAGTCCCTCACCATTCTGTTCACCCACCTCTCAACTAGTGGAAGTTTTTCATTGGGTCCCTTATAAGATATCTCTCCACAAAACTACAATGATCTACTATACCTTCAACTTCATGATGCACAAGGCATCTGATCCATTAACTACAGTCTTAGTTGTCCCAGGGCAAGTCAATTTACTATGTGATTTAAAAAAAATGAATCACAACTAATAACTCAGAAGATAGTCTCTATCTTAGAATGTTTCTTGCTATGTGTTAAAAAGCACGGAACATAGTGTTTTGCCCTCCACAAAGAATACATATTTTTAGTCAACTTTTTAAAAGGACATTTCTCTCATTGCATTTTGATCTTTTCTTATTTAATTTAAAGTTTGGAGATTAGGCCTGACCTCATCTATCAGTGACTGAGAATTGTCTTATGGTAATGCAGTTTGGGACTTATTAATAGTGTTGGGTGCACATTATAACTGAGAAGCTCTGGGTTATCAGTGATGCTTGCAATTACTATGGAAAACTTAACTTATATTCATCTTTCAAAGATCCTGTCCAAAAAGAAGGAAGGAAGGAAAAAAAGGAAGGAAAGAAAGAGGGAGGCAGAAGAGAGGAAGGAGGGAAAGAAGAAAGAGGAATGGAAGGTGGAAAGGGAGGGAAGGGAGGAAAGAAGGAAGGAAGGAAGGAAGGAAGGAAGGAAGGAAGGAAGGAAGGAAGGAAAGAAGGAGGAAATATAGTCTACCTACACAACTGTGGTGGGGGTGAGTGAGAACTCATCAAGTTTTTGAGAAGCAAATACTGTATGTATAACTTTGTTTCATGAAACCATAATTATAGTGATTGAAGTGGTTGAAAATACCCTGTGGATCAAACCCTGGTAGCATAAACATATACAAACATTTTTCAGGAAGCTTATTATTTGACTGTTAAATGTATAGTTCACTACAATTTATAATGTAACATGTAAACATTATCCAACCTTTCAAATATCTATGTACAAGTCCCAGGTGCCTATATTCCATTGTTGGGAAAAGGACAGAACTAAAAGGCCCAGTGTTCTTTGCTTCTGCAAATTGATTCTATAGACAGTATATGACATGAAGGTATTTAAAAATCTAAAATTTTAAATGGTGGAGCAATTTCTTTTTTTATATTTTCCTCCTTCCATAAATTTCTTCCAATACAATTGATTTAGTTAGGATTTGGCATGCTTAATTCACCATCTTTCCTCCTGCTTCCAATTTGCAGAAAAAACAGTTTGCAATATAGGACAGTGATAAGGTTCTTATGAAATGGTGTGAGAGAGATGAGGAGGAAAGCAGAATGTGACTCTACAAATGATCCACGTGACCTGCCCCTCCCAAGACATGTGTCACATGGTCACTTTATGTCCCTATCTCCCCACTATTCTCATTTACTCCCTCTATTCTTCACTTTGCCTCTAATCTGTGTCTCCTTCTGTCTAGCTCCCCACATTCACTCCTCAAGAGACCATATTTTTGCAATTGAGGACAGGAATGTTAGGAATTATACATGATCTCAGAAAGAGGAAAAAACTGGGGAGGGGGCAGGGAGTAAACATTTCTATAACAACTGCTTTGTTTTAGGCATTGTGTGTTGTCGGATCCTTTCATGGGGCCTTCCGGACACCACGTGGCGGGGAGTGCCGAGCAGAACAAAGCACACTTACACAGCAACTCAGGGGGCAACTCCAACTTTATTTCCTGCTCTTCTACATATATAGCCTATCCTACGCAAGCACTTTCCATTTTGGCTCTTGGCCAATTACAACACCTTTTGCCTTTTAAGGTCAAGCGCACCTTAACCCCTGGGACCCTTATCTCCAGATTTCTACCCGGAGCAAGGATATTCCTTGTGGACCTGGATGTGTGTCACTCCTTAGAACAAGGCGGGGTCAGCTGGGGGCCTAGCAGTCCCTCAAGTGCCTAGCGGGTTAATGGGGGTGAGAGGCCTTGCCATCATCGCCTAAGCCTGGAGGCAGTGCCGTCACGGGTCCAGGGACCTCTCAAGGGCACTGAGGTAAATCCGTGTTGGCTCTCCCACAATTGTGCTAAGTTTTACAAATATTATCTCATACAAGAAGAACAACTAACATTTTATATGATGTGCCAGGAACTATACTAAACACTTTAAAATTGTTGTCTCATTTGATCCTCACAGTAACCCTCTGAGGTAAGTGTTGTTAGTAACTGCATTTATTAGATAAAGAAACTGAGGCCAACAGGGTTAAGTGACTTGCCCAAGGTCATAGAGCTAGTAAAATTCTGAGGCCAGATTTGAACTCAGGAAGATGAGACTTCCTGACTAGAAGCCCAGCACTCTTTCCACTGTGCTCCCTAGCTTCCCTAACAATGATGAATTGTTGAATCAACAATTGTTGAATCCAATGGTTTTTCCTCAATCCTGATGCTCAGCCTCTCTGAAGTACTTGGCACTGCCAATCACCATGTCTTTCTGCATACTCTGCTCTCTAGGTTTGAGTGTTAGTTAAGAGTCTTAGTCTCTTTTGCTGTTTCTTTATCCATGCCATGTTCTCCACATTAAAATGGGCCCTTAGGCTTTATTCTAGGTCCCCTTCTCTTATTTGGTGAACTCCCATGGGTATATGTAGCCTTTCAATAAAGATGATTCCCAGATCCATGTAGCCAAATCAAATCTCTCTGCTGAACTACAGTCAGATATGTCCTCATGGACATCTCAAACTAGATGTCAAGCTCAATGTGGCCAAAAAACAACAAGTCATTCTCTTCTCTCTTCAGTCACATCTTACCCTTCTCTGCTCCACCCCAGCCTAAACCCTTCCTCTTTCCACATTTCCTTATTGCTTTATTGGGCACCTTCATCTTCCCAGTCACCTTGCCCACAATCTTGTCATCATGAAGTCCTCAGTCTCTCCTCAAATATCTAACCTATCATCAAATCTTGTTATTTCTATCTTTACATCTCTCATATACATCTCCTTTTCTCTGCTCATATAGGCACAATCCAAGTTCAGGTCTTCATACCTCCCCCCTTTTTGCTTTTTGAAGGGGAGATGGTAAGGCAATTGGGGTTAAGTAACTTGCCCAAGATCACTCGGCTAGCAAGTGTTAAGTATATGAGGCTGGATTTGAACTCAGGTCCTCCTGACTTCCAGGGTCAGTGCCCCTCTTCATACCCTTTTACCCTTACTACTGAAATAGCTTTCTAACTGGTCTCTCTGCTTCAAGTATCTCCCTGGAATGACACATCTTTAACTCTCCTGTTATGGTGACTTTTCTGAAGTATAGATCTGATCATGACACCTCCCTACTCAGTAAGTACACGTGGTTCCCTATTACCTCTAGGATAAAATATGAAGCCCTCCATTTAACAGTGATATTTCTTTATAAACTGGCCCCTTCCTACCATTCCAGCCTTCTTATACCTGGCTTCCCTCCACACACTCTACAATCCAGTTGATTTGAACTACTTGCAGTTTCTCTAACATAATACTTCATTTTCCATCTCTGGTCAATATGTATTTTCATTGGCTTCTTCCCAAGCCCAAAATATTCTGCCCCTTCATATTTGCAGCTAATTTCCCTAATTTCTTCCCAGGCTCAATTTAAATCCCCCCTTCAGCAGAAAAGTCTCAGTCCCCCAGCTGCTAATTCCTTCCTCTTCCAGATTACCCTCATCTACATAGTATTTATCTTCTTTTTAAAATTTTTTTTAAACAAATGCTTTATTAACTTCTGTTTTACATCATTCCTTTCCGCCAGATTTTGAGTTACAATCATTTTCGCCCCCTGTTTTTCCCCTACCCACCCTCCCAGAATAGCAGTCCTGGAAAATATCGCTTCCTCCAGTCTGCTCTCTCCCATACCTTCTCCCATACCCCCTTTGACTTTTCCATTAGAGGAAGGTGAATCTTTGTGTCCCAATGCCTGCACATCTTATCTCCCAATTACAAGCAAAAGAGTATTAATAATAGTACATATATATATTTGAAACATTTAATGTTACGACCTCGAATTTCAGATCCATTTCCTTCCTCCCTTGTAACCCATGCCCTCTGGGAAGATAAGTAACTCAATATATGTTGTACATGTCTAGCTCTGCAAAACATTACCATAGTAGATATATTGTACAAGGCTGCTTATAATTCCCTCCCACTCATCCCACCCCCCACCTGGTCCATTCCCTACATGATCCTGTCCCTCTTCTATAGTGGGTACTTCCAACCTCCCCTCCCCCCAAGGATGCCCTCCCATCCATCATCCCTCCTCTCATCCCCATTCCCCCTATTCTGCTGCAGGTTGAGATATCCCATTTAGTATGTATGTCATTCTATCCCTGAACCAAATTCAATGAGAATGCCTTTTTGCCTTCCTATTCTCCCCCTCCCTTGCAACCACTTCCCCTTGCTGCTTCTACTTGAGATAGTTTACCCTACCCTGTCTCTCCCCATCTCCTCTTGCCACATTCCTCTCTCACATCATAATTTCATCCCTTGAGTATCCTCCCTTCCTAACAAATTCAACCTGTGCCCTCTATCCATATATAACTGTAACCATATACACACACATTCACATATATATTCATATGACCACACACCCTTCTTCCATTATTTTCATAGTGAGAAAGATATCATCAGTCACAGTTATTGTTTTTCCATATAGGAATGTGAATAGTTCAATTTTGATAAGTTCCTTTTGATTTCTTTTCCTTGATTACCTTCTCAGGCATCTCTTCCTTCTTGTGTCTGGATGTCAAATTTTCTATTCAATTCTGGTTTTTCCTCAAGAATGCTTGAAAGTCCTCTATTCCACTGAATGACCATATTTTCCCCTGAAACAAAATACTCAGTTTTGCTGGGTAGGTGACCCTTGGGTTCATTCCCAGTTCTTTTGCCCTCTGGAATATCATATTCCATGCCCTTCGATCCCTCAGTGTAGAAGCTGCCAGGTCCTGGGCTATTCTGATTGTGTTTCCACAATATTGAAATTGTTTCTTCCTGGCTGCTTGTAGTATTTTCTCCTTGATCTGGGGATTCTGGAACCTGGCTATAATATTCCTGGGAGTTTTCTTTTGGGGATCTTTTTCAGGAGGTGATCTGTGGATTCTTTCAACCTCTATTTTGCCCTCTGGATCTAAAACATCAGGGCAATTTTCCTTGAGAATGTCTTGAAGGGTGATTTCTAGGTTCTTTCTTTGATCATGGCTTTCAGGTAGTCCAATAATTTTTAAATTGTCTCTCCTGGATCTATTTTCCAGGTCAGTGGTTTTTCCCATGAGATATTTCACATTGCCTTCTAATCTTTCATTTGTTTGGATCTGCTTAACAGCATCTTGATTTCTCATAAAGTCATTAGCTTCCATTTGCTCCAGTCTAACTCTGAAGGAATGAACCTCCTCAGTGAACTTTTGAGATTTTTTTTTTCCATCTGGCAAATTCGACTTTTTAAGGCATTCTCCTCATTGCCCTTTTGGGCCTCCTTTGCCATTTGAATTAGTCTATTTTTTAAGATGTTGTTTTCCTCAGTCAGGCTGTTGACCCTCATTTCATACTCTTCCTGCATCCTTCTCATTTCTCTTTCCAATTTTTCCTCCACTTCTCTTATTTGATTTTTAAAGTCCTTCTTAAGGTCCTCTATGGCCTGCAGCCCGCTCATGTTTTCCCCTGGGGCTTTTGGAGCAGGACTTCTTACCTCACAGTCTTTTTCCCGCTCTATGCCCCCAAAATAGAAGTCTAGGGTTGCATTTTTCTGTTTCCTTTGCCTTGGCGTGTTGCCACTTAATTGCTTGACTTTTGGGCTTGTTGCCGCAGTATGTCTTTGGCGCCAGATAGGGGAATTTTTGTCAACTTCCATTTCTGGCAAGCTGTAAACCCACCCACGACCTCCACCCCAGATCACAATCCAGATCCAGGGAGGTTAAAGCAAGAGCGATTACCCCACAAGACTGATCGCTGGATCTCCCTACAGTTCGCAGGCCAGGAGCTGGAGCTGCCTCTGAAAACTACAAAAGGGCATGTCTCCTCAGCAGCTTCTAGCCCCCAGGGGAGGAAGCCAAACATTCCTCATTCCCCAAATACTGGTCCCAAAGTCCATAGGGCACTAACCTGTCACTTTGTCCTAGGTATGTCTATGTTGATAATTCTGGAATTGCCACAGCTGCTGGTGTTCTGGGGTCTCTCCAGCAGGCTGCTGTCCCTGCTGCCCTGGGGCTAAAACCTCGGCTTAAGGGGACCTGGGCTCAGCTCGGCTCGGCTCTCCGCGTGCTGTGCTGTGGCCTCCCAGAGCACTGCGCTGGTCCTTGCTGCAGGGCTGCTGTGCTGTCCTCAGTGGGAGCTTAGTTTCTCTGTGTTGTTCTGTGGGTGCTGGGGCTCCAGAAGTTGTTCAGAGTCACTTTTACATAGTTTGGGGGGAATGGGGGGCAGAGTGGCTTGGATGAGCTGTTTCTACCCCACCATCTTGGCTCTGCCCCATAGTATTTATCTTCTTTGTAACTACTTATTAACTTAGTAGTCTTTCTAATTAGAATGTACTCTCCTTTAAGGCAGGGACAGTCTTTTTGCATTTCTTTGTATCCCTGATGCTTTGCATAGTTCCTGAAACTCAGTGCTTAATGTCCTTCTTTATTGAAGAGGACCAAAATGACATCACTATGTTAGAGTCAAGTTACAGGGCCTTTGACTGTGACTGATCAGACCAATCTGAGCTCAGAGTGCTCTGCCACAGGTCAGGCACAAATAGTCATTGTGAACATTTGGGGTGAACTCTCTAAATGTTTGCTTCTTGGCTTTCTTTTGACCTACTTCAGTTCTGCCTTTCTCCTAGAGACAGCACATTCTCTGATGAGGGCACGCCCTGCTGAGCCACTGCGCCAGTGTCTCCCATATCACACAATCAAAGTTCTTAAGAGAGACCTTGAGAATGGCCCTGGATCGATTCTTCTGACCATGTGAGCACTTGCACTGTGTGAGTTCTCCCTGTGTGTTTCTCATTTGAACAATGTGGTCAGCCCATTGGAACTGCACTCTGCAGCATTGTTTGAATGCTTGGCAGTTTAATTTGAAAAAAGGATCTCTCTATTTGGTCTCTTCTCTTGTCAGGTGATCTTCAGAACTTTTCTAAGACAATTCAAATTGTAAGCATAGGGATGTTTGTTCACTGACTGAATAGAAGACCTCATTTACTCTAGTAATTTTACAATTTACTCTAGTCTTCTCATTTTGCATAGAAGGAAACATTAGTGAACTAGGTATTAGTTCGTGAAGTAGTTCCAGGTTTCTCCAAATTCTTCATATTTATCTTTTCTTGTAGTGCAATAAAATTTCATTATAATGATATACCAAAATTTGTTCAGCCATTCCCAAATAATTGGTGATCAGTTTCTTTCTATTCTTGTACAAGCATAAAAAAAAATATTTTATGAATATTTTGGTGTATATAGGCTTTCCTGTTTTGACCTCCTTTAGGTCAAAAGGGGAATCACCAAGTCAATATCTATCTATCTATCTATCTATCTATCTGTCTGTCTGTCTGTCTGTCTCTCTATCTGT
This sequence comes from Gymnobelideus leadbeateri, assembly GCA_011680675.1. NCBI lineage: Eukaryota > Metazoa > Chordata > Mammalia > Diprotodontia > Petauridae > Gymnobelideus > Gymnobelideus leadbeateri. The sequence continues at coordinate 222,455 of WOXC01004692.1, read as the reverse complement.
CTGCCTGCCTGTCTATCTCAGTAGTAGAATTACCAACTATATTTTATAAGTGTATGTCTATATATGTATGTATTTTTGTACACATACACATATTTATACAAATATGTGCATAGATATATACATATATTCACATGAAGAAACTTGACTATACCTTTAAACCCAAATTACTCTATTCACTGAATGTGGAGAGCCAAAGAGGCCTGGTTCAGGACTCAGATATTAAATCCTGATAGTGGATTTTGAAACAAGAATCTCTTGGCGATGCGACTTTTCACCAAGTTAGCTCCTGAGTTCTTTGTTATGGCTTACACTTATAAGGATGTTACTTGAGTTCTGAGATCAATTGACTATACCCCAAGATTTTAGTTGTTAAGAGCTAAAATATTTGATTCAGCACTCGGGTATCTTTGGGTGATTAGCTCTAAACATGATGACTTTTGAGGATTGCAGCTTTGGCTTTGAAGTTTGCTCTCAATTGTATCTGTTTATGACTGTGGCTGCATTAGCAGGTACCTGAGACCTAGATCAAAGGTCTTACCCTAAGACTTTAGTCTCCTACATAACAAATCCTTATCAAATTATCTATTCTGTGCTACTTCTAGGATACAACAGACTAGGTAATGATTAGAAAACTTGAGTCCCCTTCTTTTGTCTCATTGCTCTATAAAAACCTTGTCCTAAGCATCAATAAATGGAGTTCATCATTCTTCCTTGAGCTATCCACATGGCCTGGTCATTTCCTATTCTAAGTGCTGGACACTGAGCAGCCCATGGCAACTGACTGGTCAATAGTAGGTCCCAGTCCAAACCTCATTTGCTCTTTGGGTTTTGATGGCTCAGAGTGAGTATAAATAGTAACCATTTCTCTTCTGGTCAGAAACTCTGGGAGTCTTCCCCTCCCAGATTGATTCTTTTGTGAGGTCAAAGTAAAACATCCTTTGCCTCAATTCTTACCCAGGCTTTGATTACTGAATGTGCTTTGCCTCAGACAAACTGAGACTTAGGGAAGGTCTTAACTTAAAATGGCCAAGGTTTCACACTGCATTATGCCCATCACTTGTTTTGAGGTACATCTTGCCACTGGATTCTGGTAACTCTGGAGGACAGAGTAGAGCTGGTGACTTTGCACAACTCTGCCTCACCTAAATACAATTCACTTGCAAGTCAGGACATCACCCTCATGATGTCATTGGTCCTCTTCCAATTGGAGGGCTAACAACAACAAAACACATACATACATACATACACACATACATACATAAAATGTGTGTGTGTGTGTGTGTGTGTGTGTGTGTGTGTGTGTGTGTGTGCGTGTGTACAGGCATGCCTAGGGATACAAGTTCAGTTCCAGACCACCACAGTAACGCGAATATCCCAATATCCCAAGTCACATGAATATTTTGCTTTCCTAGCTAAGTTTACAATATTCTGTAGTTTAAGTGTACAACTGTATTATGTCTAAAAATGCATATATACTTCAGTTAAAACATTCTTTATTGCTAAAAAATGCTAACCATTGTCTGAGCCTTCAGTGAGCCATAATCTCTTTGCTGCTGGAGGGTCTTGCCTAGATGTTGATGGCTGCTGACTGATCAGGGTGATAGTTGCTGAAGGTTGGGGTGGCTGTGGCAATTTGTTAAGATAAGACAATGAAGTCTGCCAAATTGATTGACTCTTCCTTTCACTTGACCACTTAGGGGTCATTGTAGGGTTATTAATTGTTGTTTCAATATTGTTGTTTCCCAGGGAATAGAGAGGCCCGAGGGGAGAGAGAGAAAAAGGGAACAGTCAGTTTGTAGAGCAGTGAAAACACACAAAACATTCATCAATTAAATTTGCTGTCTTATATGGGCATAGTTCCTGGCACCCCAAAACAATTAAAATAGTAACAGTAAAGAAGACTGATCATAGATCACCATAACAGATATAATAATAATGAAAAAGTTTGAAATATTGCAAGAATCAGTGTGACACAGAGACACATGATGTTGGAAAAATAGTGCCAAAAGACTTGCTTGATGCAAGGTTGCCAAAAGCCTTCAGTTTGTTAAAGGTAAAAAAATATCTGCAAAGTGCAATAAAGTGAGACCCAATAAAACAAAGTTTACCTGCATATGCATGCACATATGCATGTGTGTTTATATATACCTAAAAACATATTTAAAATTAGATTATATAGAATTTGATTTAAAATGTGTGTATATGTACATATTTAATGATATACATACATGATTAAATATAATCTAATAAATGTGCATATATGTATACATACACATGCATATTTTATGTTAAATATGTTATATATAGTTTATAAATTAGAAAAATAATATAGAGACCTGGAAGGGAACAGATAGGTCTTCTTCATCAATCTCCTCATTTTATATTTATATTCCCTAACAAGGTCGCGGTATCAGGGATGGGATTTGATTCCAGGTCTTCTGGCTATATAGTTAATATTCTTTGTTTCTATGTCTCAGAAAGTTTCATTGTCCCAAATATAATCTTCAAATAATGCTTTTTCCACCTTGATTGACATTCTGGTTTCCTTTTTTTCACCTTTTTCTACCACTTCTTTTTTTGCTTTTTTTGGAGGGGGAAGATAGGGCAGTTGGGGTCAAGTGACTTGTTCAAGGTCACACAGCTAGCTTTTGTGTTAAGTGTCTGAGGCCGGATTTGAACTCAGATCCTCCTGACTCCAGGGTGGGTGCTCTACTCACTGCGCCACCTAGCCGCCCCCAGGAGGCACTATTTATTACGACTTTTCCCATTTTACCCTGACTCTTCCTGGATAACTGTCACAGAATCACATATTCAACTCTGTTACAGCCTTCTTTGAAGGACAAACAGCTTCTTTCTACTTAGAGAAAGCAGCTCCTTCCTCTTTAGAAAAAGCTCATATCTAGTCTGAAGCTTAAATTGTCCTTTTCCTTCCCTTCATCCTCTATTTAACACTCTTCCCTTTGTCAACAATCTGGCAAGGGTGAAGTCTTTCTCCTTCACCTTAGATCATTTTATCCCCCATTAAAGCCTTGAGGCTGTAGGAATGCTTCATCCTCCCTAACAACCTGGAGTGTGCAGAGACCTCCACTTTCCGCAGAAGAGAGATCAGCCTATATTTGGAACCCAGATAACAGTCAGAAATACAAATATTGTACGCTCAGGGCAGGTCCCTGGACAGTTTTTCATTTTCGCTATAGTAGTTGAAAAAGTAAACTATTTTTACTCTTTAAAAAACAAACAAACAACATGAAAGTCTTTACACTTCAACCCTAAGCACTTGGTTAAAACTTTTGCAAAAAAAAAAATCAAAACAAACAAAAAAACATTTTGCAGTCAATTATCATCCTTTAATAATTTGACTGCCTAACTCAGCTTACTTAGTCATAACAACATATTCATATCCATACTCCACTTCACCCTTCCATAAACCTCTTGATTCATTAGTTTGCTCTACTCACCAATCCACTGGGTCAACTTATTTTAAATTGACCTTTCCCAACTTTCTTTGCCTTATTGTCTCTTTATCTTCCTTGAGTTTTCCTCTTCAGAGTCTATTCCTTAATACTCCTTGATCATCTTCATTAATCCTTTTATATATACATCAATTGTCCCTGATTCTGCTCTTGTTTCAACACAGAAATAGATGATGATGTATCAATTTATAGTTCCACCAACAGTGAATTAGTGACCCAATTTTCCACATCATCTCCAACATTTATTGCTTTTCCCTTCAATCATTTTAGCCCATCTGATAATTATAAAATGATATCACAAGGTCCTTTTAATTTGCATTTTTCTAGTCAATAATAACTTAGATCATTTTTTCATATGACTATAAATTGCTTTGACTTCTTCATTAGAAAACTGCCTGTTTGTATCCTTTGATCATTTATCAATAGGGGATTGACTCATATTCTTATAGATTTAACAAAGTTCTTTATATATTTGAGGTATGAGACCTTTATCCTAGAATCTATCTATAACATTTCCCCCCAATTTTCTATTTTCCTTCTGAACTTGACTACATTTGTTTTATTCATATAAAATATTTTAATTTAATGTAATTGAAATTATCTATTTTATACCCCATAGTGCTTTCTGTTGCTTGTTTATTCATAAATTGTTTGCCTATCCCTAAGTCTTATAGGTAATATGTTTCATGTTCTTCAAATTTTCTTGTTATATCTCTTTGACCCAGCAATACCACTACCAAGTCCATTTCCCAAAATGATTAGGGAAACAAAAAAAATTGTATGTTTTAAAATATTTAAAATAGCTCCCTTTGTGGCAAAGAACTGGAAACTACAAGGCTGTCCATCAATTAAAGAATGGCTGAACAAAGTGTGGTATATGATTGTGATAGAATATTACTGTGCTATGATAAACTCGATGATCTTAGAAAAACATTGATGGATTTGTACAAAAAAATGAAGAGTGAAATTAGCAGAACCAAGAGAACATTGTATATAGTAACAACAACAATGTTTTTAATAGTATTTTTATTTATCTTTCCAATTACATGTCAAAACAATTGTCAGCATTCATATTTACAAGATTTTTCATTCCAAATTTTTCTCCCTCCCTCCCTTTCTTTCCTCTCTTCTTCCTAAAATGGTAGGTAATTGATACAGGTTATACATGTGTCATCATGTAAAACATATTTCTATATTAGTCACATTTGTGAAAGAAGAAGCAGATCAAAAGGGTAAAAAGCACAAAAAAGATTAAAGTTAACGACATAGGCTTTAATCTGCATTCAGAACCCGATAGTTCTTTATCTGGATGTATATATTTTCCATCATGAATCCTTTATACCTTTTGTGAGTCATTGTGTTGCTGAGAAGAGCTGAGTCATTCACAGTTGATCATCACACAATATTGCTGCTACTGTGTACAATGTTTTCCTGGTTCTGCTCATTTTACTTTGCAATCATCTCATAAAAGTATTTTCAGGTTTTTCTGAAATCTGTCTGTTCATCATTTTCTTACTGCTCAAGAGTATTCCATTACATTCATATATCACAACTTATTCAATCATTCCCCAATTGATGGGCATCCACTCAATTTCCAGTATTTTGCCACCATGAAAATAGCTGCTATAAATATTTTTGCATGCATAGGACCTTTTCCATTTTTTATGATATCTTTGTAGAGGTATTGCTGGGTCAAAGAGTATGCACAGTTGGATTGCCCTTTGGGTATAACTCCAAATTAATCTTCAGAATGGTTGGATCAGTTCATAACTCTACCAACGGTGCATCAATGTACTGAATTTCCCACATTTTCTCCAATAGTTTTCATTTCCCTTTTTTGCCATATTGGCCAATTTGATATGTATGAGATGGTATCTCAGAGTGGTTTTAATTTGCATTTCTCTAATCAGAGAAATGTGATTTAGAGCACTTCTTCAAATGCCTATTGATAACTTTAATTTTTTCATCTGAAAACTACCTATTCGTGTCCTTTGACCATTTATCAATTGGGGAATGGCTTGTATTCTCATCACCACCAATGAAGAAGAAACTAAAGCAATCATATGCCAATCAATCTGACAATCTGAGCAAAACTGATAAATATTGACTAAAATACAAATTACTTAAATTAACAGATCAAGAAATAGAATGCCTGGGGCAGCTAGGTGGCACAGTGAATAGAGCCGGCCCTGGAATCAGAAGGACCTGAGTTTGGAGCCGGCCTCCGACACTTAATCCACACAAACAAAAACCTAGCCGTGTAACCTTGGGCAAGTTACTTAACCCCAATTGCGCTAAAGGGGCGGCTAGGTGGCGCAGTGAGTAAGAGCGCTGGCCTCAGAGTTGGGATGACCGGAGATCAGATCCCGCCTCAGAAAATGAGCACCCACGCATAAACAATGACTAGCCATGTAACCTTGAGCAAGTTACTTAACCCCAATTGCTTTAAAAAAAAAAAAAAAAAAGAAAAGAAATAGAATGCCTAAACAGCCCCATCTTAGAAAAAGAAATTGAACAAGCCATTAATGAACTCCCTAAGGAAAAATTCCCAGGGCCACATGGGTTCATGAGTGAATTCTATCAAACATTTAAAGAAAAATTCATTCTAATATTATAGAAACTATTTTGAAAATAGGTGGAGTCCTACAAAACTTATATGAAACAAATATGGTGTTGAGATCTACACCAGAAAGAGCTAAAACAGAAAGAAAATTATAGACTAATTTCCCTAATGAATATTGATGCAAAAATTTCTAACAAAATACTAGCAAGGCAATTATAGCAATATATCACAATGACCAGGTGGGATTTACACCAAGAATGCAGGGTTGGTTCAGTATTAGGAAAACTACCAACATAATTTGCCATATCAGTAACAAAACCAACAGATATCATATGGTTATCTCAATAGATGCAGAAAAAACTTTTGACAAAATACAGCTCCCATTCCCATTAAAAATACTAGAGAGCACAGGAATAAAGGGAGTATTCCTTAAAGTGATAAGCAGTATTTATCTAAAACCATTAACAACCATTATCTGTAATGGGGAAAATCTAGAAACCTTCCCAATGGGATGAGGGGTGAAGCAAAGATGACCATTATCCCCACTATTACTCAATATAGTAGTTGAAATGTTAGCTATAGAGATAACAGAAGAAAAATAAGTTGAAGAAATTAGAAAAGTCAATGTGGAAACAAACTCACTCTTTGTAGAGGATGTGACCAGATACTTAGAGAAACTTGGAGAATCAACTAAAAATCTTCTTGAAATAATTAGCAACTTTAGCAAAGTTGCAGGATATAAGATAAACCCACAAAAATCATCAGTATTTTTTATATGGCCAACAAAACCTAGCAAGAGATGGAAAGAGAAATTCCATTTAAAATAACTGAAAATGGCATAAAATACAGGAATCATATAAATACAATAACAAAACATTTTTCAAACAAATAAAGTCAGATCTAAATAATTATAAGCATGTGGCCATTCTCAGAGTTGTAGTCTCTCCATTTCCCAGCTGCATTGAGGCACTTGATAGGTCCTGCTGTTGGCATTTGCCTGCTCCACTGCACTGGGGCTCAGGATCTACAATTGTTTTGCTGGGATGCTTCCTGTCCTGGACCATTCTCCCTTTTTAAGTGATACAAATCTTTCTTACAGATCTTCCAAGTTTCTTGGGCTTAAAGATTGTTTCCCCTCATCATTTTGCTGGATATGCTATTCCAGGATTTATTTTGGGGAATTATTTTATGGCTGTATGGAGGTGAGTATGGGAGAATTGTGGTGATTTACTACTTACTCCACCATCTTGGCCCCCAGAAGTTCATCAGCAATATTGTTTTAAGAACAATTTTGAGTGACTAAGTCATTTTGAGTATTATAAATACCCAAAGTAACTACAAAGGACATATCAAGGAAGATGTTATCTGGATCCAGAGAAAGAACTGAAAAATACAAGTATGTATAGAATGATTTTGCGTGTGTGTGTGTGTGTCTAAAGACAGACATCTCAGGGAGGGTGGGGAAGAAAAAAAAGGGGGGAAAGAAAGTTACATGATACTTTATTATATATTTAAAAGGAATAGCAAATTGTGAATAAAAGATTTGCAATTTCATGTAAAATCATTTTTGTCAATTCTGCTATGGTATGGAAATGCTTATTTTATTTCTTAAATTCAGAATAAAATAAATATATATTTTTTTATTTTTGGAGTGGGGAGGGAAGGTAGGGCAATTGGGGTTAAGTAACTTGCCCAGGGTCACACAACTAGTTTTGTGTTAAGTGTCTGAGATTGGATTTGAACTCAGCTACTCCTGACTCTAGAGCCAGTGCTCTATTTACTGCACCCCCTAGGTGCCTCAAATAAGTATTATTTTTTAAAATAGATGATGGTTCTGTATCTGGACCTGTGGATGTTTTTCCTCAGTTTCACCAAATTTCTCCTTTCCATTTCAACCTGATATTTATTTTACCTTCATGATTTCTTTTTACTTATTTTATTATATGTTTGTATAGTTAAGATAGATAGATAGATAGATAGATAGATAGATAGATAGATAGATAGATAGACTATATTGAAGGAACATCCCTCCTCCTCCTTCTCTTCCTACTCCTACAGCTCCAGTTCAATGCTTCTGGGAACTCCATTTCAGGAATATAAAAAGTCCACTGTGACTTCATATGACCTGTCTGCCTTTATAGGGATCCTTTCCTGGAAAGGTTCACTTAATGCCTCCTGCAGCAAATTCAACCCAGAGTCCAAAGTAAGGTTGCTGTACTGTGCTTAACAACCATCATATTCCCCACATTTCCCTCCTCAAAACAATTTTCTGAAAGAATCATCATCCAAATTTTATAGATGAGGAAACTAAGGCTCAGTGAACAAGTATTTATTAAGCAAGGACCAAACACTGTGCTAAGTAGTGAGGATACAAAAAAAAGAGACAACCTATATGCTGATTAATCCTTTTAATTATTATTTAATTATTATCATTTAATTATTATTAATTATCCTTGATTCTGCTGTTACATTCTAATCAAAGATGATAGCAACACAGAAGCATGGTAGGGAGGGATATTTTGGAAAGTCAGGTGCCACAGTGAATGGAGCACTGGGCCTGGAATCAAGAGGATGTGAATTCAAATCCAGCCTCAGATACTTACTAGTTGTGTGACCATGGGCAACTCATTTCTATTTGTCTCAATTTCCTCAGCTACAAAATGGGGATAATAACAGCTTATACCATTCAGGGTGTTTATGAAGATCAAATAAGATAATATGTGTAAAGAGCTTGGCACAGTGCCTAGCACATAGTAAATACTGTTTGAGTATTAGCTATGGTCATGATGATGATGCACTTGTAAGAATTTTGAATGGTGTCATAGGAGAGTAGATTAACACAACTTTACTAGGAGCAGTGACAGGTTGACTTGGTTATAGATCCAGAATTTGAAAACTAGAAATAAGGGGTAAGAATGGAACTGGGTAGGAATGAAGGATAAGACAGTTGATTAGAAGGTGTTGATAGTGAAGTGAAATGTGACTAGGACTGGGTCTAAATATAGTATGGGACAAATATACACACCAATCAGATCAGTGAGGTCCCATGTCAAAAGTTCTATGTTTCAAAGGATCCAGGGCAAAATTCCTACTGATGGCAGAAAGGTACTGGGTGAAAAGGCATTGTGCCTATACTACCAGGTTATTTTTAGGATACAGTACAATATTCACCATTTTTTAGTAAAACTTAGTAACTTGATCAAGGCTACCCTTCTAATAAAAGTCAGAGCTATGACTGGAGTCTAGGTCTCTATTCAAGTCCAGTGCTATTTTCATTACACACTATGCCATTCTTCATTTCTAGTTACTCCCAACACTGACCACTGTCATGTGGCAGTGCATTTCCTACTAGAATATTCCTACCATCCTACTAGAATAAATCAACAATAATTCTTGGGTCTAAATTCCTTAATCCTTCCCCCAAAGCCTGGTCCTACTAAACCTAGAACTTTCCTTACTCGGTGACCTCCTCACCCTTAAATATCCCTCCTCTACATCAGCCTCCTCCCATTCATGAGTTCTTCATGATACCTGCATTTTGAGGAGGGACCCAGGCTGACCCTTCTGCCTGAGATTCTGACTTTCTTAATTTCATCACCATACCCTCTAGTGAGTATTTTCTTTTATCCCCATCTTTAGAATGTAAGCTCCCTGAGGGTAGGGAACTTCTTTCCGTTTGTATTCATATCCCAAGTACTTAGCAAGATACCTGGGACACTTGCTTAATAAATGTTTATTGCTTGATTGTCACTTTCCAGGTAAGTATCCTATAAAAACCCACTAGTTACTAGTTGGGAGGGTGCCCCATTACTTCCATGGTTTCAGTAGGTAAAGGTCAATTCCATTTGGGGCTCTATCTTCTTTCCCTACTGCTCGTTATATTATATGTTCCCTCAATAGTGCTGGCTTGGTTTGTTGTCTTGTATGCTCCACGTTCCCTTGCATGGGGCTTGGTATCCCAGCCTTCGAAAGTCTCCTTTAAGTAACAGCACAGTATAATGACTGAAACATTTGCCTTGGAGTTCCACAAGACCTAGGTTCAGACTCTTACTAGATCATGACCATGGCAAGGTGACCACGGCAACTCATTTAACCTCCTGAACCTCTGTTTCTTAACCTATACCAAAGATGTTGGATTATATTGGTTTTAACTTCCCTTCTACCTCTAAATCCATCATTTTATGATGTCAGGCTTGAAAAGTTAAATGAATTCTTCCTCCCCAAACAATACAAAGCCCCAAATCATAGAAGATGTGATGCAGTAAAAAGAATGCTGGACTTAGAATCAAGAAATACTTGGGATTGAATTTTACCTTAGATACTAACTGGTTGTATGACCAGAACTGTAATTAGGTTAAGGCAACTGAATCTTTGTCCCAGGGCCCTGATATTTGGACACTTTAGGCCATCCTCCAGTCAAATGACCCCATATCCTCTACTAGTCCTCAGCATCCCCTCTATAGTGAAAAGACCATACTCCCTATCACAGACCTAGACTTCTACCTGGGAGTGCCTAGTCACCATTTCACTCCCCTTTAAGGACCTACATTCCCCTACTGCCAGACCCACACATTCATGTACCTGATGTCTTCCTCACTGTACCTTCTCCCAGTGGTTGGGGGTGGTCATGATATGGAGACTGCATGGCAGAAATTTAGGTAAGACTCTTTGGAGGACCAGTTCACCATTCCACACTCATTGGATTTCACTCAGTCAATTGTTGCTGGATTCCCCCCACCCACCCTCATTTGAATCTTCCTTATACAACAGAATTGCTAGTAGCTGCTCTTGTATATGACTCCGGTTAAGTTATCTTTGTGGATGTATTCATAGTCAAGGTTGTCACCAAGCAGGAGGGAAGAAAAAGGCATTTGCCTTCTTTATATTAATTGTCTAGGTCTAGTTTTCTTACAGATTTTGAGGATGAATGGGAGAAACTGAGAATTTAAAAATGGAGACTTTATATAAGTAAGGGGTGAGAAAGAGAAATGTATCAGGAGAAGGCTAAAGGGAGAGGTATAATGGAGGCAGATTATCTGACATAAAAGAGGTATGAAAGAGCTTTTACAGTGAAAGGGAAGATGCGGGGAGGGGCATCCCTTTCCTCAAAGAGAGAATAACATTTACACTCAGTTGATGAAGAAATCTATCTTATCATACAGGAAAGTAGGAAGGGAAGGGGATAAGACAAGGGTATTGGGGTTGTTGCTGGTAGAGGGGAGGAGATATTGGGGAGGTAAAAATAAGAAGCAAAACACTTTTGAGAAAGGACAGAGTGAATGGAGAGAGAGTAGGAAAAACGAGGGGAAATAGGGTAGAGGGAAATACATAGTAATTATAACTGAAAAAAATTTACAGCAAGTTTCTCTGATGATAACTTCATTACTCAAAACTGAGTAAAATTTTAGAAATAAGATCCCTTAGAATATAGAGGTTATCAAATCCAACATCCTAATTTCAAAATTGTCATTTCCCTTTCAGTGGATCTCAGATTTTGAAGAAACCCTGGAAGTCCCCTAATGTAACTTGTACCTGAAGAAAAATCCCTCCCATAAACCCTTCCAGAGTCATCACCCAGCTTTTCTGAGATCATCTTGCTCATCATTTCTCATAGCACAGTAGTATTCCATCACAATCACATACCACAACTTGTTCAGCCATTCCCTAATTGATAGGCATCCTCTCAATTTCCAATTCTTTGCTGAGACAAAAAGACGCTATAAACATTTTTATATATATAGGTGTTTGGAAAGATTGGAAAATGGACCTCAAATAATTCAATTGCTTTGGATATAGTACATAGATATGGTAATAGGTAATCTTATCATAGATCAAGAACATGAAGACACTTCAAAACTATTCAGTCCAAGCTCCATATTTTAATGATGAGGAAATTGAGTCTTCCTTGAGATGTCAACAGAGACTGTAGTTATGAAAAGAGATTTGAAACCTGATCCTCTGATTCCAGCAGCAATGTAGAGTAATGGAGAGATTACCAGTCCTGGAGCCAGGAAGTCCTAAGATATTTGGTCACTTGAACTGGCCTCAGATACATGCTGTGTGATCCTGGGCAAGTCACTTAACCCTGTTTGCCTCAGTTTCCTCATCTGCAAAATGAACTAGAGAAGGAAATGGCAAACCACTGCAGTATCTTTGCCAAGAAAACCCCAAATGGGGTCATTAAGAGTGGGACATGACTGAAATGACTGAACAACAACAACCTCTGATTCCAGAGTCAAGGCTTTTGCATGATACATGGTCAAGCTTGGAATTCAACCCAAGTCCTTCGAACTCCAGAATTTTTTTGATGGCAGTCACGCAGAGACAAATTTGAAATATTTACTGTCAACTGAAAGAGAGTACAGAAAGAAACAATCATTTGAAAATTTACTGCTGAGCCACTCCTTACTTTGATTTCCAATTATAACTTATATGAACATAAAGCCAAACTTATTTATCTCCAATAGGAGATAAATAAGTTTGTTTTCTCTTGGTCACTGAAATTAAAAATATATAAAACACCCATTTAATTATAATCATAATGAATTAAACCAAGAATTATATCACTAAAAAAAAATAAGGGCCCTTGCTCAGTTGATAAATGATCAAAAGATATGAATAGGTAGTTTTCAGACAGATATCAAAAGTATCTATAGAAATATGAAAAATATTCTAAATCACTATTGATCAGAGGAATGAAAATTAAAACAACTCTGAGCTACCACCCTATACATAGTAGATTAACTAACATTACAGAAAAGGAAAATGACAGATGTTGGAGGGGATATAGGAAAATTGAGACACTAATGCATTGTTGGTAAAGCTGTATACTAATTCAACCATTCTGTAGAGCAATTTGGAACTATTCTCAAAGGATTATAACACTGAGCATGCTGTTTGACTGAGCAATATCACTATTAGGTTTATATCCCAAAGAGATAAAAGGAAAAACACCTATATGTATAAAAATATTTATAGCAGCTCTTTTTGTCTCAGCAAAGAATTGGAAATTGAGAGGATGCCTATCAATTAGGGAATGGCTGAACAAGTTGTGGTATGTGATTGTGATGTAATACTACTGTGCTATGAGAAATGATGAGCAAGATGATCTCAGAAAAGCTGGGTGATGACTCTGGAAGGGTTTATGGGAGGGATTTTTCTTCAGGTACAAGTTGCATTAGGGGACTTCCAGGGTTTCTTCAAAATCTGAGATCCACTGAAAGGGAAATGACAAAGAGAGTGATAAGAAAGGATGACAAGATTAAAAGAAGGAAGGGAAGGAGGGAAGGATATATGAAGGAAGAAGGTAAGGGGAAAATGAGACAAGGGAAAAAGGGAAGAGGTAAGGGTTAGAAGGAAGGAAGATCTAGTTTTACATTTATTTTTCTTCAGATACCATGTAGATTTATTTTTTCAATGACAAATTTTTCTTCCTCAAGGTCTCATGCCTGTTGGAGAATGAAATTAAAATATAAAAATCATAGCAATTCCTGCAATAGACTTAAGAATCCTGAACTCAGTTTTCCTTCTTCAAATTCTAACTTCAGAAAACATGCAATTTCTCTATAACTATATTATTCAACCTAAGAAAGCAGTACTCTTGTAAAGGATCTTGCAGTAGAAAGCTGTTTTGTTCTATAAAGCTTTTCATTAGTTGAAAAGTTGATGTTGGAGGACACGGGGAGCCCTTTGGGTATGTCAGGAAAAGCCTTTCTTCAAAAATATGCTGAGTTTTCCTTTAAAACAGCATAATGGGTGTGGTATTGCAGCCCAGCACAAACACAATTTATCTTTCTAGCTGATAGGCAAAGGTGAGACTGCATATGTTGAACTATAAACAGAAAGTCAAGGGAGGCAGCAACTCAACCATATTGGTCTTTTTCTTTTGGGTGCATACAATATCTTCTTCACAGACTTCAATCCCTGCATACATTTTACACAGTATAGAAAGAAATAAGAATTTCCTGATCTTCATGTTTTATAAAACTCAAATGCTAAAGATTACTGCAGAAACTCAAGGTTAAATAGTGTCTACTCCCACTGGTTCTGGAGTGTGAGTTTAAAACAATGCTGAGCCCTGGAAAAAGACAATACCTCCTCCAGGAAGGGATCTCTTCGAGGCAATAACCTTGTATAGGTTGCACAGGCATGCTACAAAGTGAGCATGCATTTTCAATGGATGGGGCAAAGTCCCATTTGCAGCTGCATATAGTTCTGACTGGTTTCTGGGAGAGTAATCGGATTCCTGAGGCAAGAGGGGAAGAAGAGATTTGATTTGGGAAAAGGAGTCTTGCCAGAATGAAGGGCAGTAGAAACTGCTGCCAGTGAGGTGTGAAATAATTAGGCAAAGCAAGTGAATGAGGTGTACCATCGACAACAGGACATAATGGATGTAGTTAGAGAAAAGCAGAGCAGGAGTGTATGGATGTTGGGGTGAGATGGTGACTAGAGCAGAAACATTGGGTGCTTATTGGTGAGAAACTTCATTTTAGCCCACAGGGAAAAGCTTCCTTCTACCCCATTTGCTTGATTATTCAACCATTTCCTTGTAGATAGGGAAAAAAAAGAGAAAGAAAGAAAGTGAAGTCCTGATGTCCCTCTTACCATGGGTGTTTGGAAATTTTATGTCTAAGCTTTGCTTTAATTTCCATGCTATTCAAACCATGGTTTATTGTTTGGCTGTGGGTACCAAAGCCTGGATGCATCATTAGGGATGTGTGATTGGAAACTCAGAAAGGAAGAAGATTTATACTATTGTTTCACCATTGTCTGCTGGTTAAAATCTCATATACAAGGAGAAAAACATGATTTATTATTTTGACAATTTTCCACAGGAGAGAAAAATATTTATCTAGGTCACATTTGTGACTAAAGAGATCCAATAATCAAAGCAGTGGCGACCTGGTGCAAGTTGCTGCAGCTTTATCACCTTTGCAAGCTGGATTTGTAAGTGTAATGGGGACTTGGAGCATGTCTAGATTTTCTAGCATGGAGGTACTTTGCTTCTCTGCATTCTCCTATCACATTCCAATGGCTTCCAATGTAGCCAGAACAGTCTGTGACTTTAAAACTGCCAGGCTAGGACAATTTTGCCGTCTTTCCTATATATTTTCTTCCTGCTGATCATGTAGAGGAAATAAAGGTTGGGTGCAATGAACTATTGAGGGGGGCACAGAGACGAGCTTCCTTCTATTGATATCCTCTTTCCCCCATAGCTTCAAGAAATGATCCTGGGGCTCTGTTCTGCTTTAATTTGTCCTCAGTTTCAGGTTCAGGTGGTAATCTCTGTTGGACCCAAGAGTTCAAGTCATGGTGAACTTGGAGTTAGGATTCTAGATGGGATATTGTAGCCAGCTAGCCCAGCAGGAAAACTTGAGGAGCCAAGGTGCCTGAGACTTGAGCCCAAAGTGGTAGAAAGGACTTGGAAGTGGAACTGTGCTATATAGGAACTGAACTTAGCTATGAGTCCAATCATTTACCTTCCCTAGATACAGAAATAGTATAAGGTAGTGGTTATGCCTCCCATGTGTCATTGAATGTGTTTGTACTCTTTGAAGTAACTATTCCTTTGTAAAAACTAATCTGTTGATGGTTAAAAGGAGTGGGAGTATGGGGGATATACCCAGTACACTTGGAGAAACACCATCAGTAGGGATAGGAGAGAATAACAAAGAGCCTAGACACCCCAAACCTCTTAAAGCTAACCTTTAATTCTAATGGAGGGGTGAAATAGAATGTACATGGCCTTCAAGCAATAGGGATAAGAGTAGTCAGTCTTACATGAGGAAACCATATATATATATATATATATATATATATATATATATACACACACACATATACACACATATACACATATGATCTATATATAGTTTGTATATATACACATATATACATTTACATACACACACATATATGTACATATGTACATATACACACACATTTTTTCTCCAGTATCATATAAACTTCTGTTGCGTAAAAAAATGTTTTTGTCTTTGTATCCTCCAATTCCTTTCACATGTTGAGAATTTAACAAATGCTTGTCAAAATATATACCATTTCATGAAATTGTATTGAATGTAGAAGTGAAACATATGTCTATGAAGGAACAATATAATTCTTGGAAGTTAGGGAGGGCAATGAAGAGAAATTAATAGAGATACAGTGACTATTGGCTTTTCAGATAAAGGTGAACAGATTCAGAAATGTGATCACTTAGCCAGTAGTTTGAAAAGAGATGATTCCCAAGCAGGTGAGGCTATAGATGAAGAGTTTAGCTATTACACAGTGAAATTTCAACATTCTGGTTTTTACCCAGGAGATAATTTTGATTCAGAGGGTTGCATGTGGCAAATGTTACCCTTACTAAGATTTATGTAGCCTATATTATACAACACATGAGAAAAAGC
The DNA here is from genome assembly GCA_011680675.1 of Gymnobelideus leadbeateri. Lineage (NCBI taxonomy): Eukaryota > Metazoa > Chordata > Mammalia > Diprotodontia > Petauridae > Gymnobelideus > Gymnobelideus leadbeateri. The sequence goes on along the minus strand of WOXC01004692.1, from coordinate 206,010 downwards.
TTGACTGGTATATTTAAAATTAGAAAAGTGAGCTTCCCTACTCAGAAAAAAACACTTAATCTCATGGTTAGAAATTTTGTTGTTGTTCAATTGTGTTCTACTCTGTGACCTCATTTTGAGGTTTTCTTGGCAAAGATACTGGAGTGGTTTGCCATTTCCTTCTCCAACTCATTTCACAGATTAGGAAACTGAGGCAAAGGAGGTTAAGTTACTTAAATGATATTGTAAATATAATTTTCAGTAGCTCTTTAAGGTAATCATCTAGTGTGCTCATAATGGCCTTTATACTGTGCGTCACATAAGCTAATAAGTGTCTGAGGTCACTGCTTTGGGAACTGGGGAAACAGACAAAATATAAAATAGGAGCTTAAACTCTATTAGAAAGTAAAACATGTATATATAAGGTAATTTGAGGAAGAAGAACATGCCAACAAGTAAGTGGATCAGAAAAAGGGTCCCTATAGGAGATGATATATGAACTGAGTCATGAACAAAGTTAGATGTTTCAGGCAACAGAGTTAAGAAGTGCATTGCAGGCATAGAAGGATAGCCGATGCAAATGTGTGGAGGTAGGAAATGAAATACCAAGCTCAAGGAATTGCAAATAGGGCAGTATGTCAAAAATGGAGAATTAAGTAATGTAAAATGAGGTTATAGATGGGACCCTAGGTTGGGAAGGGATTAAGAATTTTTTAAAGTCTCCTCAGCTGGCATTTAGAGGTTAAATAAGAAGCCCTGAAGATTCTTTCTTGGCACTTGTTGAAAATGCAATTTTTTCAAAACAACTCTGAGGAACCACATCTCACCAGTCAGATTGGCTAAGATGACAAAAGAGGAAATTGATAAATGCTGGAGAGGATGTGGAAAAATTGGAACACCAATGCATTGCTGGTGGAGTTGTGAACGGATCCAAACATTCTGGAGAGCAATCTGCAATTATGCCCAAAGGGCTATAAATAATTTCATACCCTTTGACCCAGCAATACCACTTCTAGGATTGTATCCCAAAGAGATCATAGAAGTGGGAGGAAGACCCATATTACAAAAATATTTATAGCAGCTCTTTTTGTGGTGGCAAATAATTGGAAATTAAGGGGGTGCCCATCAATTGGGGAATGGCTAAACAAGTTGTGGTATATGAATATAATGGAATACTATTGTGCTATAAGAAATGAGGAGCAGATGGACTTCATATTTACCTGGAGAGGCTTATACAAATTGATACTGAGTGAGAAGAGTAGAACCAGAAGAAATTTGTACACAATTATAAACACAATGTATGTTTGATGACCAACTTCGATAGACAGGACTCTTCTCAGCAATGCAGGGTTATAAGTCAACCCCAAAAAGACTCATGATGGAGAGAGATGTCTATATCCAGAGAAAGAACTAGAAAGAACTGAGTTTGAATCCAGATTGAAGCAAACTACCTGTTTTCTTTTTCTTGTTTGTTTTTGTTTCCTCTTTCCCATTGTTCATTCCATCTGATACAATCCTTCTTTATAATCTCACTAATGTCTAATGTGAAAGTATTTGCAGATCCTATACTTGATTATATGCTGTCATAGAGGGGATGGAGGGAGGGAGAGAAAATTTGAAACTCAAGGGATTGTGGAACTGAATCTCATAAACAAAAAGTAAACAAACAAATTAATAAAGACCAAAAATTTAAAAAAAAAAGAAAATGCAATTTTTACAGGATGGATCAGAGAAGAAAGAGCTTGGAAGCTGGGAGTACAATTTAGGATAGAGGTGATCTATGAGTGGTATGGAGGGGAAAGATGCAAGAGATATAGACATTAACTTGGCAACTGGTTGAACATGGAGGTTGGGATTGAGGAAAGGTTATTTATATATATGTATGTATATATGCCCAGATAATTGGAAAGATGTGGTATATGTAATGGAAATGGAAATGTTTGGAGTTAAGGGTGGTTTTAATGTGAAAAGATCATGAGTTCCATTCTGGACTTGTTATGTTTCAGATGCCTATGAGGCATTCAATGTGTGATGATGGGGGACTAATAATTAATAGAAGGGATTAGTACTGGAGATACAAATCTGAGATTGCTTTGCAACATAATGATAATTAAACTCATAGGAGATCATAAAATCACCAAGGAGAAGTGTAGAGAAAGAGGAGAAAAAATTCGAGTACTGATATTAGGGTATACCCACAGTTAGGAAACAGAGCATAGATGATGACCCAAAAAAGGAGTCTGACAAAGAGTAATCAGAATAGGAAGAGAATCAGGAAAGATCAATGTCCTCAAACCCTAGGAAGTAGACTATTTAGGTGGAAGGTGTAGTCAAATGCTATGAAGTTCAAGACGGCTGAAGACTGAGCAAAGGCTATCATAGCATTTGAATAGTTCAGAGACTGCTGATAGCCTTTGAAGGAAGTAATTTCAGATGATTGGTGAGATCAAAGGCTAAATTGTAAGGATATGAGAAGTGAGCTCAAAAGGGATAAAGTGAAGCCTAGAAGATAGATGGAGAAGTGATATAGGGCAATAGCTGAAAGGATGGCAGGGTCAAGTGAATGGATTCTTCTACTTCTCTTTCTTCTCTTATCCCTTCTCCTTCTCCCCCCCCTCCTCCTCTTCTTCCTTCTTGTTGTAGTATTCCATCTCCATTTGGCAATTTTCATAATTCTAAAACAATTATGCTTCCCAGCATATTTATTTGAATTCATCATTCCTCCAATATTGACAAGAAATGTAAACTTACTGGAGATTAAAAAAAATCACTTAAAATGTTTTAGAGTCTAATTAAAATGCCAGAATCTTATAGGCTCACCTATACGTATTATGACAAAAGTTCTGGTAGGGCCCTATATGAAAAAAGTGACTTTTCGGGGCGGCTAGGTGGCGCAGTGAGTAGAGCGTCGGCCCTGGAGTCAGAAGGACCTGAGTTCGGATCCGGCCTCAGACACTTAACACACACACAAACAAGTGCCTAGCTGTGTGACCTTGGGCAAGTTACTTAACCCCAATTGCCCTCCCAAAAAAAAAAAAAGTGACTTTTATTAGTAGCAATGGTTAACAGTTTCTCTTCCTCCTCCTCCTCCTCCTCGACAACTAAACCATACTGTAGAGTATTCAGTAATATCCTCCCCAGGTTCCTCTGAAATTCTTTGTTTTCTAAGATTCAATTAGTCTGTTTTATAGCAGTAGCTTATCAGTTTTTGGAGTTGTTTTTCATTTTCAACTGCATTTTGCTTTATATTTGGTATGACTATTTGTTTTGAATGAGATTCCCTCACATGAACAGCCCCTTCAATTTCTTTAACAGTCTTCAGAGTATGGTCTTTGAGAGTGACATTTTCTTGGAGTGGTACCCGTTTATTTTTTTTTTCTATTTTTTAATTTAAACAAATGCTTTATTAACTTCTGGTTTACATCATTCATTTCCACCAGATTTTGAGTTACAATTTTCCCCCCAATTTTTTCCCTACTCATCAGCCCAGAAAGCAGTCCCACTAGATATCCCCTCATCCAATCTGCTCTCTCCCATATCTTCTCCCATACCCCCTTTGACTTTGCCATTAGGGCAAGGTGAATCTCTGAGCCCCAATGCCTGGGCATCTTATGAAACATTTAATTTTAAAACTTCGATTTTCAGATCCATCCCCTTCCTCCCTTGTCACCCACTCCCTCTGAGAAGATAAGCAATTCAGTATGTGTTGTACATGTATAGCTATGCAAAACACTACCATAGTAGATATATTGTAAAAGACTGCTTATATTTCCCTCCCACCCATCTCACCTCCCACCTGTTCCATTCCCTACTTTGATCCTGTCCCTCTTTGATAGTGGGTACTTCCAACCTCCCCTCCCCCCAGAATGCCCTCCCCTCCATCATCCTCCCTCCCATCCCCCTTTCTCCTGCTCTCCTCTCCATCATCCTCCCTCTCATCCCCCTTTCTCCTACTCTCCTGCAGGGTGAGATGTCCCATTTAGTATGTATGTGATTCTCTCCTTGAGCCAACTTCAATGAGAATATGGTTTTGCCTTTTTGCCTTCCTGTTCTTCCCCTCCCCTGCAACTATTTCCCCTTGCCTCTTCTACATGAGATAGTTTACCCTACCTTGTATCTCTCCATCTCCTCTTGCCACTTACCTCTCTCACTTCTTAACTTCACCCCTTAAGAATCATCCCTTCCCATCAAATTCAACCTGTGCCCTCTATCTATGTATACCTGTAAACATATGCCCATATACCCTTCTTCAATTATTTTCATAATGAGAAAGGTTTCATCAGACACAGTTATTGTTTTTCCATGTAGGAATGTAAATAGTTCAACTTTGATAAGTTCTTTTTGATTTCTTTTCCTTGATTACCTTCTCAAGCATCTCTTCCTTCTTGTGTCTGGATGTCAAATTTTCTATTCAACTCTGTTTTTTTCCTCAAGAATGCTTGAAAGTCCTCTATTACACCGAATGACCATATTTTCCTCTGAAACAAAATACTCAGTTTTGCTGGGTAGGTGACCCTTGGCTTCAATCCCAGCTCTTTTGCCCTCTGGAATATCATATTTCATGCCTTTCAATCCCTCAGTGTAGAAGCTGCCAGGTCCTGGGCTATTCTGATTGTGTTTCCACAATATTGAAATTGTTTCTTCCTGGCTGCTTGTAGTATTTTCTCCTTGATCTGGGGATTCTGGAACCTAGCTATAATATTTCTGGGAGTTTTCTTTTTGGGATCTTTTTCAGGAGGTGATCGGTGGATTCTTTCAACCTCTATTTTGCACTCTGGATCTAAAACATCAGGGCAATTTTCCTTGAGAATTTCTTGAAGGGTGATTTCTAGGTTCTTTCTTTGATCATGGCTTTCAGGTAGTCCAATAATTTTTAAATTGTCTCTCCTGGATCTATTTTCCAGGTCAGTGGTTTTCCCATGAGATATTTCACATTGCCTTCTAATCTTTCATTTGTTTGTATCTGCTTAACAGCATCTTGATTTCTCATAAAGTCATTAGCTTCCATTTGCTGCAGTCTAACTCTGAAGGAATGAATCTCCTCAGTGAACTTTTGAGATTCTTTTTCCATCTGGCAAATTTGACTTTTTTTTTTTTTTTTAAGCAATTGGGGTTAAGTAACTTGCTCAAGGTTACACGGCTAGTCATTATTTATGTGTGGGTGCTCATTTTCTGAGGCCGGATTCGATCTCGGGTCATCCCAACTCCGAGGCCAGTGCTCTTACTCACTGCGCCACCTAGCCGCCCCAAATTCGACTTTTTAAGGCATTCTTCTCCTCATTGCCCTTTTGGGCCTCCTTTGCCATTTGAGCTAGTCTATTTTTTAAGGTGTTGTTTTCCTCAGTCAGGCTGTTGACCCTCATTTCATACTTTTCCTGCATCCTTCTCATTTCTCTTTCCAATTTTTCCTCCACTTCTCTTATTTGATTTTAAAGTCCTTCTTAAGGTCCTCTATGGCCTGCAACCCACTCATGTTTTCCCCTGGGGCTTTTGGAGCAGGACTTCTGACCTCACAGTCCTTTCCCCGCTCTATGCCCCCAAAATAGGAGTCTAGGGTTGCATTTTTCTGTTTCCTTTGCCTTGGCATGTTGCCACTTAATTGCTTGACTTTTGGGCTTGTTGCCACACTATGGCTTTAAGGCCAGATAGAGGAATTTTCGTCCCGAATGTGTGGGGGGCAACTTCCGTTTCTGGCAAGCTGTAAACCCACCCAGGACTTCCACCCTAGATCACAATCCAGATCCAGGGAGGTTAAACAAAAGCGATTACCCCCCAAGACTGATCGCTGGATCTCCCCACGATTTGTAGGCTGGGAGCCAGAGCTGCCTCTGAAAACTACCAAATGGCATGTCTCCTCAGCGGCTTCTAGCCCCCAGGGGAGGGAGCTGAAGCATTCCCCAAATACAGGTCCCAAAGTCCATAGGACACTAACCTCTTACTTTGTCCTAGGCATGTCTATGTTGATAATTCTGGAGTCTCCACAACTCCTGGTGTTCTGGGGTTCCTCCAGCCTGCTGCTGGCCCTGCCACCCTGGGGCTAAAACCACAGCTCACGTGGACCTGGGCTCGGGTCAGCTCCTGCGCTCTGCGCACTGCACGCTGCTAGGTCCCAGACCACTGCGCTGGTCCTTCCTGCAGGGCTGCTGGGCTGTCCTCAGCGGGAGGTTAGCCTCTCTGTGTCGTTCTGTGGGTGCTGGGGCTCCAGAAGTTGTTCAGAGTCCCCTTTTACATAGTTTGGGGGAAATCTGGGGGCAGAGAGGCTTGGACGAGCTGTTTCTACTCCGCCATCTTGGCTCTGCCCCTGAGTTAGTCTATTTTTTAAGGTGTTATTTTCCTCAGTCAGGGTGTTGACTGTCATTTCATACTTTTCTTTTTTTGGGGGCGGTTTGGAGGGCAATTGGGGTTAAGTAACTTGCCCAAGGTCACATGGCTAGGTTTTTATTTGTGTGTGCACTAAGTGTCTGAGGCCGGATCCGAACTCAGGTCCTTCTGACTCCAGGGCCAACGCTCTACTCACTGCACCACCTAGCCACCCTATTTCATACTTTTCCTGCATCTTCATTATTTCTCTTCCCAATTTTTCCCCCACTTCTCTTATCTGCTTCTTAAGGTCCTCTATGGCCTGTAGCCAGTTTGTATTTTCAGTTGGGGCTTTTGGTGCAGGAGTTTTGACCTCACAGTCTTCCTCCATGCTTTGATCCTCTTTTCCCCTAAAATAGGAGTCCAATGTTGAATTTTTCTGTTTATTTTGTTTCTTTTGCCTAGGCATGTTGTCACTTAATTACTTGATTTTTGGGCTTGTTGCCACAGTAGGACTCTGCTACCAGACAGGAGAGTTTACATCCTAAACGTGGGGTCTTCACAACTTCTGCAGGTTGGGTGGCCTCTGTAAAGCCTCCACCTGCTCTGGCAAATTGGATACCCACCCCAAACTTCCCCCCTCAGACCATAATCCAGATCCAGGCAGTTTAAAGCAAGAGTGATTAACCCCCAGACTGATTGCTGGATCTCCCTACACTTCGCAGACCAGGAGCTAGAGCCGTGCTGCAAAATGGCTTCTGTGCCATGTTTCTTCAGCAGCTTTTTGCCCCAGGGGAGGAAGCCAATGCATTCCCCAAATACTGGTCCCAAAGTCCATAGAGCACTAACCTCTCACTTTGTCCTAGGCATATCTGTGCTGATAGTTCTGGAATCACCACAGCTGCTGGTGTTCTGGTGTCCCTCCAGCCAGCTGCTGGCCCAGCTGCCCTGGGGCTAAAACCATGGCTGACACGGGCCTGGGCTCAGCTCCCAGAGCGCTGCACTGTTGGTTCCTAGTGCACTGTGCTGCCTGCTCTCAGAGTGCTGTGCTGGCTGCTCCCTGCAGGGCTGCTGGGTTCTCCTCAATGGGAGGTTAGCTTCTCTGTGTCATTCTGTGGGTGCCTGTTTAGAGTCCCCTTTTACATTGTTTGGAAGTTGTGTGGGGCAGAGCACCTTGGAAGTGCTGTTTCTACTCTGCCATCTTGGCTCCGCCCCCCGTGGTACCTGTTTATAAAAGCCATAGAATTAAAATTAAAGAAAGCACTGAAACCCATGTGTGTGGCATGCAATCCAGCACTCAAATGACAGATAACTAACTAAAAATACCAAAACCAGATCAATCCGGAGTCCGCTGGTCAAGACCAGATATTCTGAGTAAGGTTAGTGCCAGCAGATGCACCCATATTGACCTTTGTAATAATTTCATAGCCATTGCTTCTTCCCAGTACTTTCTATGCCTACAAAACTCTAACTACCAAGTGTGATCACTATTGGTCTTGAAAAAGCAGGAGACTATAGGTATTAAACAAATTCAGAGGACGGTAGAATAGTGCAGTGGGAAAAATACTGGTTATTTAATTAGAGTGTCTGGGTTCAAGTCTACCCAATACTTATTACCTGTGTGACCTTGGGCAATTAACTTATCTTCCCTAAGCCTCAGTTTCTTCATCTACAAAATGAATGGATTTTAACTAATTGACCTTTTGAATACCTTTCCCATTCTACATTGATGATTCTATGATGTGTTGGTTAGTTTGAACTGCTTTCTTTTCCCTCTTTTATTTTTTGTTATAAGGTATGGCTCTCTGAATAGTAAAGGGATATATTTGGAAAAGTCAAGCAAAAACAAGAGAAATCTGTATTCAACTATCTATGCACATATACATATAGTATAGAAATAGAATATTACCACTTATTTCCAAAGCAGTACAAAAGGACCTATTGTATTATCTACAGTATGGTTTTTATAGATTGGTTATTAGGAAAATCATTAGGGCAGAGTTTTGGGGTAGTAATCCCCTCTTGGAGCAAGATAATAATTAATAAAGGCTACAAAAATATAAAGACTGTAAAGAAGGTTAGACTTAGTATCAGAGGGTCTGTGCTTGTATCAGAGGACCTGTGTTCCTATCCCACTTACTACCTATGAGACATTAGCCAAATCACTTCATGTTTCATCTCTTGCCACCAGAGGGAGCTCATGAATGACTTCAGACACTGGTAGCAGATGGCTAGGTTGCCATGGTAGTGTCACCATGATAACCTTGCATGCACAGTTGATCCCCTCTGTCCTTGCTCCTCTTCCCCTCGAGAGACTATGATTTTGAAATGAATTGGAGAGAGCTGGATGCTCTGAGCCTCTCAGACTGAAGTGATGGCAGATTTTCTTTCTCCCCTCCCCCCAACAGCTGCTGCTTTTGTTCTGCATCTTTATGGAAAAGAGTTGGTCTAGAGGTAACCTTCTATAATGGGTCTCAAGTTTGCCTGCAAAACGTGTGGTAGATATCAACAATTGCCTCTCTTTTCCTCCATAATTCTACCCTCCAGTCTAGCTTTTATGGATAAAAATATCTTTTGTCTCTGAAAGGAGGAATTACTTTTTCTTCTATTTATGTTTTCTGTGCATTGATTAATATAGCAAACACCTTTTCTTGCCCAACAACTTTATCAAAGGTTGACACAATTTGGAAAGTAAACTTTGGGGGAAGGAACCCAAGCAACTTCATCAAGTGTAACAGGGTTAAAAGGAAGCAGAAAATGAGAAAGAATGAATAGTATAAGTCATTCCCCTTCACCCTTGGTAGGGGAAGAGGGTCACCCTTTTCCCCCTGGATCAGGTAGGTCAGGAACACAGATTCCATTGAGTTCCTTGTGGATCATTCCCCTCCCTTAGCTCCTCAGGCAGTTCACACTGGCCAACCTCTGGCATTCCTAATAGTCCCTCCTAGCTGCCAAATGTGATCGTTTCTAGCTTCTTCCTTCCTCTTTTTTATTATTAAATTATTTCTTTTTCATTTTCAACAATCACTTCCATAAGTTTTCAATTTTCTCCCCCTCCTTCCCCAAGGTGCCTTGCAATCTGATATGGACTCTGCACACACATCCCTATTAAACACATTTTCACATCCGTCATGTTGCATAGAAGAATTATAATGAATGGGGAAAACCATGAGAAAGAAAGAAAAATAAAATAAAACAAAAAAGGAAATAGTCTGCTTCATTCTGTATTCCCACTCCACAGTTCTTTCTCTGGATGGGGCTGGCATTTTCCATCATGTGTTCTTTGGAATTGTTTTAGGTCTTTGCATTGCTGAGAAGGGCTAAGTCTATCAAAACCAGTCCTTGAACACTGTGGGAGTTACTGTGCTTCCTCTTTTTCTTTGTACAACCCCTTTTCAGTTCAAGACAAGAGGATGTTTGGGGAATCTAGTTGGTTTAGTGAATAGAGCACCAGTCCTGGAACTAGTTAGACCTGAGTTCAAATTTGACCTCAGAAGTGTACTAGCTATGTGCCCCTAGGTAAATCACGTAACTCCAATTGCCTCTTTAAAAACAAGGGGAGGGTGATTCCAGAATTTGAAGAGTGCTAGATAAAATGTCAGGTGGTTCCCTCTTCTAAGTCTCTCAAGTCAGTGACACCCTTGTGAATGAGGCCAAAGATAAGTTACACTGGTAAAATGATGATCCCTAATATTGCTGCCAACTCCCCATTCTATGAAACTGTAATAGTATTATCCAAATAACTATAAACCAAATACTACATTGGGAGAATGAATCTGAGTTTTTCTGGGATACTAAAATCCAAGGGCTTAAGGAAGAGGAAGCTAGACATAGAGAATAAAGAACTAAGAAGGTAACTGCTCAATTAAGAGATAATTGAACCTGTGCATGGTGGCCAGGCATGTGCTGGTAGATGTTTAACAAACAACTCAAACATACTCATGACAGTTTTAAATTTAATTTTCATTCTTAACATTTTTCCATCGCCTTATTAAATCTTTATTAAATTACTGAAACAATAAATCAATACCTGATTTATAGCTTTTGTTGATTTCCAAGGTGTAATGATCACAATGAAAATTTAAAAATATATTCTCATGAGCTGGTAGACCTGGCTCCAGTATAGTCCTGAAGGTGGCAAACCCTCTAATCCTTGCTCTGGGGAGGTTGAAGCTGGTAAATCTCTTGAGTTCAGGAATTCTAAGTTGCAGGGGGCTAAGCCTATCAGGTATCCATGCTAAGTCCAGCAGCAAAATGCTTAACCCCCAGAAATGAGGGAGCTACCATGTTACCTAAGGACAGGCAAAGTGGCCCTGTTCAGAAATGGAGGAGATCAAAGCTTCTGTGTTGGTTAGTGGTAGGACTGGGTCTGTGAGTATACTTCTAGATGATATGTAGGGTTCATTTCATTTATTTTATCTTCTCAACCACTAATGGTTATATGCCAGGGAAAGGCAAATCTTCACTTAAAAGGATATCAATAGTGGAACTCAGAAGTTCAAGACAATCTAAGAAATCTGATTAGAAATGACATGAGATAGAAGACTATGCAAATGAAAATTTTCTCTCAGGAACAAACAGATGGCTTTGGCTATGGTACTTGCCTCAATGCAGTGGAGGAACTGAGTCATATTGGTGTAAATGTCTTCTACCATCAAGACACATTACACCCATGTCATGGGGTAGGTTTGTGATGAGCATTACTGTTACCCAGGGATGGAATGGAATTACAGGGATTGCAGCAAGACTGTGAGATGGCTCACTGGATCCTTGGCAGTATCACACACTTTATTCAATAGGATTGCCAGCAAGCATTGCCCTGTAGTCATGTGCCCCTCCCAAGTCCCCAACTCCAAACACAATATTTTTTTCTACCACACCAAATTGACTCTAAAAGAACAATCTAGTACAATAAAATAACACTTAGAAGGCAAACATGGTCAAGTGTCCAATGAGTAGGGCATGTAATAAGCTCTATGAGTTCAAAGGAGAAAGATGTGGTTTCAGACGGGTGAGGATTAAGCAGTAGTGTGCTGGTTATTATTTAACAATAGACTGGGGTGGAGACAGAAAGTAATCATAACACATTTTAAGTTGATTACGCATTATTAACATTTTCTGCATCATTTTCTTAAGTCCAGACAATAAACAAAACAGTAATCTAAACCCTGATTGTATCATTTGCTAATTTCCAATGTATAAATGTTTACACTGAAAATTTAACAATTGCCTCTCATCAATTTGTACATGCTTGGCTCCAGGACACCTCTGGGCTAAATTCAGGTCTTGGATAAATAGAAAAATGTGGGAGTGCATCCCAATAAAGGAGGAAAATACATTCTTTTTCATTATAGACATGTTCTAGCTAGAGTCAAATCAGGAAAATAAAAAATGTCAGTAGAGTGATTTAAGGGATAAAAACTTACTTTGTTTATATCACAAAGATTCCTTGAGGCACTTATGTAACAATAACACGACTAACATTTCCCATACATACAAAATATGGCTGAAAGGCATAGTGTGTGACCTGGGCTATGGAAGCAAATTTGCTTGTTGCTTCTTTGTTTCTAGCAAGAATATATAAGGAAACTAGAGAAAGAATATGGGAGGAGAAATACTAGATGCCCTTTGTAGGATCCCTTAATGCACAAAAATATTATTGAAGTCTTTGAGTTCCTGGAAGATGTTGCAAATATATTGGGGGCACACTAATGACTCCCTAGCAAGATGTTGCCTGCAGGGAGTAGGGCAAGTGGAAAAGCTGTCACCCAACCCCAGTCAATGATTTATAGTATTCTTGACGACCACATGCTAAGAGTGTCAGCTGGTGAATTATTCTAGCTGATGGTACACAGTCTTCTTCCTTTCTGATATCAATCCGGCATTTACAGTTAACACGTGTCAGTTATAATAGACCTAGGTGAACTCAGGAGTGGAGGTTGGTATTCACTTACTAAATATTTCTCTGTAGTTTGTGTCTAGAATAACCAGTGAAATGGGTCATTGTCTGATGAAATCGCTTCTGTGGTTATGACTTCAGAATCAAGCAAGCTTGGTTGAACCTTGGCTGTGCTATGCTTTTACAAAAATTACTCCAGCTCTCTGGGCCTCAGTTTCTTTATCTGTGAAATGGGGGTGGGGATAGTAAACAAGATGTTCTCCAAAGTTCTTTCCAGCTCTAAACCTATGAATTAACATTTCAATGTTCTCACTGGATTGTTGGAGTGTAACGGATACTATTTTGTAGCCAATAACACAGTTCAAAATTCTGGACAAAACTTCATAGAGTATAAGGATTAAATCTGGGATTTCACAATAGCTCCAAGGTAAGGAAACTGACCATTGATTCAAATCAGTCAATTCTCTCCATAGCATCATTTTAGAGAGTTGCCCAGGGCCCTTAGAGTGACTTGCCTAGGATTTCTTCAAAGTTAGCATTTGAGCTCAGGGCTTCCCCTCTCTGAGGCCAGCTTTGAGTCAATTATGTCATGTCACTATAATTATCTGTGATTTTTTCAAAATGGAAAATGCCTGATAATGAAACTCTATCCACAATCACTGATTGACACTTTTCTATTGTTGGGGAATTCCTGGGGCACACAGAAGCTGCATGAATTGGTAAGGGTCACACAGTTAGTAAGCATTAGAGGCAGAATTCGGACCTAGTCTTCCCAACATCAGGAAATTCAATATTTGTTATTTGAAAAACAAACCTACAGCATGTCATTGGATGTTAAGTCTGGAAGAGACCTTGTTTTTCTCATCTATAAAATGGGAGTATTAGATTAATATCTGCATAAGAGTCTACAGCTTACCCAAGGTCATACATCTGAAACTAAAATTCATTTCCACATTACTTGTCAATCCATTATTCTTCTCACTACACTAGCAGAGAAGAGACATAAAAGAAGTAGTCAGACAGTTGTCAATGACTATTTAATAAGTATTTCCTATGTGTCAGACACTGTACTAAATATTGGGGATACAAACAAATGCAAAAACAGTAACTCCAGGAGTTGACATTTTAGTGGAAGAGACGTGAACTATTCCATACATATAAGATTTTCTCAAAGCAGATGGAAAGTGATCTCAGAAGGAATGCATTAGATAGGGAAAGTATGTGTCTGTGTGCAAGAAGGACTGGGAAAACTTCCTGCCAAAAATGACATTTCAGGTGAGTCTTGGATGAATCCAAGGAAGCTTGGAGGTAGAGGTTAGGAAGGAGAGAATTCCAAGCATTAAGGACAGCCAGTGAAAATACTTGGGAGGGGCAGTTAAGTGGTGAAGTGGATAGAGCACTGACCCTAATTGAGTACAAATTGACCTCAGACACTTGGTACTTACTACCTGTGTGACCTTGGAAAAGTCACTTTTACCCCTAATTACTTTGCAACAAAAAAAGAAAGAAGGGAGAAGAAAGAAAGAAAGAAAGAAAGAAAGAAAGAAAGAAAGAAAGAAAGAAAGAAAGAAAGAAGGAAAGAAGGAAAGAAGGAAAGAAGGAAAGAAAGAAAGAAAGAAAGAAAGAAAGAAAGAAAGAAAGAAAGAAAGAAAGAAAGAAAGAAAGAAAGAAAGAAGGAAGAAGAAAGGAAGGAAGGAAGGAAAGAAGGAAGGGAGGAAGGGAAGAAAGAAAAAAAGAAAATGCATGGGAGTCATCCAACTATTTGGGAAAGCATTTGGAACTAAGCCTAAAAGATTATAAAACTGCATAGCCTTTGAACCAGCAATACCGCTACTGTCTGTATCCCAAAAAAGTTCGAAGAAAAGATAGAAGGACCTATTTATACAAAAGTATTTATAGCAGCTCTTTTTGTGTTGCCAAATAAAAATCGGAAATTGAGGGGATGCCCATCAATCGAGGGAAGGCTGAACATATTGTGGTATATGATTATAATGGAATCCCATTGTGTTATAAGAAGTGACAAGCAGGATGGTTTCAGAATAAACCTGGGAAGACTTATAGGAACTGATATAAAGTGAAGTGAGCAGAACCAGAACATTGTATACAGTAACAGCAATGTTGTAGGTATGATCAACTGTGAAAGACTTAGCTACTCTGATCAAGATGACATTCCAAGATAATCCAAAAAGACCCATGAAGAAAAATGCTATTCATATCTAGAGAGAGAACTGATGAACTCTAGGTGCAATCTGAAACCATACTTTTTTGTTTCATTTTTTCTTCTTTCTGTGTTCTCTTTTGCAACATGACTAACATTAAAATATGTTTTATATGACTTCACATATGTAATCAACATCATATTACTTTTCAAGTGGTGAGGGAAGGGTGGGAAGAAAAATAATTTGTAACTCAAATTTTTAAATGAACATTAATTTTATAAAATATAATTAGGACATATTTTAAAAATAAAAAAAAATTATTTTAAAAAGAAAATGCATGAGAGTCAAGCGATGCATTATTAGGTCCAAGAAACATTAAGAGGGCCATTGTTGCTTCATCGCCCAGTATATGTAAAATATCAGAAGAATACAAAAGTAGGAAGGGACAAAATTATGAAGGCAAACAGAAGATTTTCCCATTTGATCCTGGAAATAATAGGGAGGCATTAGAATTTGTTGAGGAGGGGAGCATAAGCAGCCATACACTTTAGGAGGGTGACTTAGGCAGCTGAAGTAAGAATGGTATGCAGTGGATAGAATTTTGACAGATGTAGACCAGAAAGAAGACCATTGCAGGAGTGAAGGAGAGATGTGATGAGACCTTATGATGAAATGGCAGGTGTAGTAAAGAGAAGGGGATGTATACCGAGATGATGTGAAGGTAAAAATGACTGGACATGGCAAAAGATTAGATATGAGGAATGAATATGAGTGAGAAGTTGAAGATGACATCTAGATTATCAGCTGGGCCACTGGGAGAATGAGTGGTGTCCTCAAACGTAATAGGGAAGTTAAGATAGGAAGAGAGAAAGGTTTTGGAAGGAAAGATAATGTCTGTTTTTCATACTGAGTTTAATATGTCTCTGAGACATCCAGTTTGAGATGACTAGGACACAGTTGATCATTTGAGACTGATGGTCAGGAGAAATGTAAGGGTTAGAAAAATAGATTGCAAATCTTCAGCATGGAAATGACAACTGAAGCCTGGAGCCCATGAAATCACTAAATGAGAAAATATTGAGAGGGAAGAGGAGAGGGCCCAGGTTAGAAACTTCAAGGATACCTACAGTTAGTGGATGTGACTTAGGGGAAAATCTAGCAAAGGAGTCTGAGGAGACTTCAGACAGATAAGAGGAAAACAAAGAGATTGTTTTATTCAATTGTTTTCAGTCATGTCCAACTCTTAATGACCCCATTTGGGATTTTCTTGGTATAGATACTAGATTGATTTACCATTTCCTTTTCTAGCTCATTTTAAAGATGAGAAAACTGAGGCAAATAGGGTTAAGTGACTTTCCCAGGGTCACATAGCTAGTAGGTGTCTGGACTCAGATATCCAGTCAGGAAGATGAGTCTTTATGACTCCAGGCCCAGCACAACTGTGCTACCTCACTGCCCCCAAGACACTGCAATCCAATGAAAACCTAGAGAAGAGAGAGTATCAAAAGTAAGACAGTGATTGTCAGTGTTAAAAAGCTGTAGAGAGAACAAAAGGCATGAAGATTAGGGGAAAAAACATTAAATTTTAACAATTAAGAGATCGTTGTAAAACTATCTCTTTCTAACCTGTCCTTCTAAAGTCAGTTTTTCTTCTGATCACTGCATTCCTTTATCCATCCTTCCTTTTGTCAAGCTATTTGTACTCTATTGAGTGAATGTGTTTATGTATTCCCTCTTTGAACCAATTTAGACGAGAGTGAAGCTAACATGTTTCTTTCCTTCCCATAATTTTCCCCTCCATGGTAAAGGCTCTTCTTTGTGTGCATTTTTCATGTGAGGTGATTTTCCATACTCTTTTCCTCCCTTCTGGCTTCTCCCAGAACATCTTTCTTTCTCATCCATCCATTTTTTTACATTATCCCAACAAAATTGCCTCAATCCCCAGTCTTCTGTCTGTTTAGAATCCTTCTGAGTACCGTAATAATTGTTCTTAGAAGTTACATATAAAAAACTATTTAGAAAAAATAAGTGAAGGAGTCCTACCAAAATCCTTTTATGACACAAATATGATCCAATCTATTGGGACAAAAACAGTATTTAAAAAAAAATTACTGGGAAAACTGGAAATGGTATGGCAGAATCTACACATAGACCAACATCTCACACTGTATACCAAGATAAGATAAACACACACACACACACACACAAATAGAATTTCCTAGCCTGAGGCATCATGCCTCTCTTCCCATACTTAAGTCCTTATTAGACACTGATGATGTGCATTACATTATCCAATCCACCATTTTTCCTTGCCTTTATAATTCCAAATGTTTTAGACAACGGAGACATTATCCTTTTATTCTGAGGAAATGCTGAGTATGACAGGACCTGTCAGCAACTACTGTGAAAAAGATGTAGGGCCACTTGCTGACCATTATTAAGATGATGCTTGCACCTGTGAAAAGTAATCTAGGAAATGAGATATATTGGCTTCAAAACAAGTCAGTAAAAAGGCTGCATAGGAGAACAATAGAAAGAGAAAAACAATGAAAATTCATCTTTGAGATTTAGGGTTTGGATTTATTACAAATATCTTAGCATTAAAAGCTACCTTCAGGATGCCCCTAAAACTATACCCAGAAAAAGCTAAGATTATAAGGAAAATGAGATGCTGCACAATATGTGGATGATTATTTAGTATTTTATTGCATTAGCATCCCGATCCCCTGGCAAAGGAAAAAAAATCTTCCCTTCAATGTCTTTTAATGAAAACAAACAAAAAATCAAACTATTTCTCAGCCAGATATAAAGCAGATTCATTTCCAGATTGATTCCAAACTGCAAGATGAAAATCATTAGTTTGACACATGAGCATAAATAATGCATAACCATAAAATTGATACAGGGAGCCTTATTGCAGACATGAAGTAATATATTAGAAAACCACTATGAAGTATCGGATACTTAAATAGAATATGTTTCCTTTTTTGCCAGGATAATGAAATGTTTCAAGGCCAAGTTATTTCCAAATGATTATACCAATGCATTTTTATGGTTTCATTTCCCAACACAGCTCCAGGTATGTGCCAGAAATTATAGTGGTGAGGATGAGGAAGTGGCCAAAACTATGAACTTCTATTCTTTCTTTAATGTCTTGTTAGTAGAGGAGCCCAAGCAATAAGTGAAAATGATGCATGGAAACCATGTTTCATCTGCTCCAGGTTGAGATGCAAAAGGGTTCCAGACAGCTTCCTTACTCCTTCTGGACTGGAATTTTGCTTTTATTCTCCAATTTTGTACTGTGGCAAGGATATGAATTCATATACCAGGTTTTTACTTGGGTGAAAGTTGCTTGGAACTTACCCTGCAATTTGCCTGATGCTTGACTATTGCTTATATTCTATTCTATTTGTAGCTCAGTGGGCAGTGGATGGAGTGCTGGACCTAGAATCAAGAAAACTTGATTCCAGATCCTGTCTCAGACACTTAGTAACTGTGTGATCCTGGAAAAACCATTTCATTTTGGTCTGCCTCACTTTCCTCATCTGAAAAATGGAGGTAATAATAGCACTTATCTCTCATAGCTATTGTGTGAATGAAATCAGATATTTAAAAATGTAATATAAATACTGCTATTGTTGTCCACTCCAAAATGTGTACTCCTCTGTAGTTTATCCTTAGTTCTGCCTTACTGTACCCTATTGGCAGCTTACTCAAGGTGGAGTGTATAAAAAAAATCACAGCAAACTTCAAAAGGGTCAAGGCCAAAAGGCATAATCCATGTTAGCATGTCATATCAGCAATGGTGGGGGTGGGGGTAGCAAATAACTGGAATACTCATATAGAGTACAAATGCGGTGTTATAAATTTTTAAGTGACATTATATGGTTTTCTACATAAACCATCAGTATCATCTACAAAAAGTGATGATTTTGGTCCCTCATTGCCTGTGTTTATTTCTTCAATTTCTTTTTCTTGTCTTATTGCTATAGCTAGTTTTTCTAGTGCAATATTGAATGGCAATCGTTATAATGGACCTCTTTGCTTTACTGTTGATCTTATTGGAAAGGCTTCCAATTTGCCCCTATTAGAGGTGATATTTGCTCCTCTTCTTAGATATATGTTCCTCATTCTTCTAAGGAAAGCTCTATTTATTCATGTGTTTTCTAGTGTTTTTAATAAGAATGGGTGTTCCATATATTCAAAAGTTTTTTTTTCTGTGTTTATTGAAATAATCATACCATTTTTGTTGTTTTGCTGTTAATAAGGTCAATTGTATTTACATTTTCTCTAATATTGAACCAGACTTGCATTCCTAATATAAATCCATCCTGGTCATAGTGTATAATCTTTGTAATATATTGCTGTAATCTCCTTGCTGGTATTTTCAATTTTATTTTAAAATTGGTCTATAGTTTTCTTTTTCTATTTTAACACTCCCTGGTATAAGTATCAACACCATTGGGAGTAACCAACAAGTCTTCAAACCTTTTGTTGAGTTAGGGGAATGTCTACTTAAGCATGTGAAGACTTTCCCTGGTAGAATGGGTAGATGAGAACAATTTATTCCAGTGACTACAAAAGCCATGAAGAAGACTAAAGTAGGTGCTGTGGAGCTCTTAGAAATTGGTCAGGCACTGAAGACAACAAGGCCATCCACTGCATCAAAGGCCATCACCAGTTGTCTTAAATTCTGTCCTGCCACTGGACTTAGATGACTCAGGAAAAAAGAGTAAGGGTAATGAGTGTGCAACTATGCCTCACTTAAATCAAATTCACATACAAATCAAGACATCACCGGTAATATCATTGGTCCTTTTTGAAAACAAAGGACAAACATCAGCAATCAAGAGTATATTGGTGGCATGGAAGAAATTTGCTAGAATTCCTTCTTAACTTATTTTTTAAAGTATATATATATATATATATATATATATATATATATATATATATATATATATATATATATATATATGTAAAGGGTGGCTAAGTGGAGCAGTGAATAGAGCACTAGCCCTGGAGTCAGGAGGACCTGAGTTCAAAACCAGCCTCAGACACTTGACACATTTACCAGCCATGTGACTTTGTGCAAGCCCAATTGCCCTCCAAAAAGGAAAAAAAAAGCATATATAGTATTATAATTAAATGTTCTTTAAATGTTTGATAGAATTCATTTGTAAATCCATGTGATCCTGAATTTTGTTCTGCTTCTTAGCAAATTCTTAAATGGCTCCTTAAATTTTTCTCTGAGATAAGATTATTTAAGTATTTTTTCTGTTAATTAAGATAATTTATATTTGTAAACATTCATCCATTTCATTTAGTCAGTTTTATTGGCATATAGTGGAGCAAAATAACTCCAAATAATTGAAATTTTATTGAAATTTTATTTCATCCTCATTGATTGTAAATTCACTTTTTTCATTTTTTTGTTAATAATTCTTCCCTTTCAAAAATCAAATTAGCTACTAGTTTATCTATTTTGTTATTTGTTGTTAAACATAGTTCCTGATTTTATTCATTAGTTTAATGGAAATGGATCATAACCATATGACATCATTATACATCAACAGTATTAGGTAAACTCCTTGTCCTTTACCACGTTCTTCTTATTTGCAAAGAGGAGAGAAGGGGTAAAGATAGAATAAAAAGTGCAAGAGGATGAGATGGTATTAGGACCTTGCCTTTTTGGCTTATTAGAGGATGGGTGCACCTGAGAGTGCCAGGTGGGAGCCTGCAATGGCAGCATAGAAAGGACACACATCCAAGAAGACTTTTAGAATTTGGACACTCAAAATAAGATTGAGGGGAGAGTAACCTACTGTGACCTAGGGGTGGAGTGTTTTATATTCTCTGCTACCCCTGGGAATGTGTTGTGCTAGGGAACACCCTGGCCTGGGACCCCCTGATTGTATAAGATATACTGAACACAATGATATGTGCCATGTTACATACTGAGTATTATGTTATATACAGAATGATACGTTTTTTTCAAAGCCATATGGCCATCTTAGAAATAAGTTGCTATATTATGAATTGTCAATGCTTTAATAAGGTTTAGTTTTGAATAGTGTTTATTATGCCTTGCCATTAGAACCTTAAAATCACTCACAGCAGCAGCCCTCAAGTATGATGTGTCAATTAGCATTGTAGATGGAGAGAAATACACAACTAGCTTAACCATTAAGGTGAATGGGATGGACTCACTTATAAAATGGAGGATAGCAGAATAGATTAAAAAACAGAATCTATTTTTTAAAATAAGAAACATACTTGAAACTTAGATATTCACATAGAGTTCAAGTAAAGACAATAGTACTTGTGTCATCCTCCATTCCATTATACTTCAGGTGAACTCAAAAAAGTATGGGTATCTGTAGCAGCAAGCACCCCAGCATCCCCAGGGTGGCTGCCAACACAGGTTCTTAGATCTGCTTTTCTAAAGGAAAGCAACTCAAAATGGGTTAACAAGCTTGCTTCAATCAATCAAACACATCATTTACCTAGTTTAGGGGAAAAAGGTCAGCACCCCAAACAGAAACATTTCAAGCAGACAGGCCTCCAACTGTCCAATCATTCCATCCATACCAATCACAGTTACCACTGAGGGAAGCATCAACGTCTGGGTTTTTCAAAGCTGGGAGGCTCTCAGCGGCTACCCAGAGTCTCAAATCATACAACACTTCTCAAATGAGCCCCAAAGCAAAGCCTCACATCAGGGATTACATAGCCTTCTCCTGTCTCAGAGAATGTAACAACCCTCTTGACCCACTGCCCAATCACAAAGCACCAAGGTGTGGGCATTCCTGAAAAACAAGCCTCCCACCTCAGTCTCCAGGTGCACTTAACCTAGGGGCAGGGAAAATCTTAACACTATACAATCTTAAAAAAGATGGCAACTACAGATTTACATTCCCATTACAGTATCAACCATGATTTCAGATTAAGCTATAGCAAATAGAGATATGATTTTTTAAAAAATAAGTACAGAAAGTATTTTATGCTTAAAGGCAACAGATAATAAATCAATATCAATGTTTAATAGATGTACCAAATAGCAAATTATAGGGAAAAATAGACAGCAAAACTATGAGTGGAGTACCTTAATGTACCCCTTTCAAAAAACATAACCAACAGACAAAACAACACATTTACAGACCTGAACTTATAAAAACTTATTAGTTTTTAGAACCTATAGAACTATAAAAATTATAATTATGTAATTATAATTTGGTGATTACTAAATGAAGACTTAAAAGAGTAAGATTATATATCCCCTCAATGATATGTGGCAACTTTACAAAAAAATTACTGTATATTAGGGCACTATAGAAAATGCTTTATTGTATAATTCATAAAACTTATCACTATACTGTTTGAATCTAACTTTATTTGACTAGAGATTATTTGGACCAGAATGTTACCCCAACCTCAGTAACTTTTCAGGAGTCCCAGAGATGTCTGCACGAAATTTTAAGTTCCCTCAGGTCCTGCATCTAAGATTTGCTCATCTATGTTTATTTTTGGTTCCACCCAGGGTTGGGTTTTGGGTTCTCTTTGCGTTTTGACTTTACCTGAATTATATCGAATATTTATACTTTCTGATATCCATCTCAATTGACCTTGTTTTCAAGATGCCTTTTCTGCTAAATTGCTTAGCTACATATATTTGGTTTTTGTACTGGTACTTTTTCCTGAATCTTATAAAATGTAAAACTTACAGAACCAGGGGAAAGGGAGCCATAATTCTTTCTACAGACTTAGGTCTACAGACTTAAGGATTTTGCATATATGGTGGCAGGGGTAGAGGACAATTGATGTTTTCTACCAATTATACCACTACAGTAAATAGCTAAGGGCTAATTAAGTCAGACTGGTGTAGATATCAACTATTACTCATAGTGGGAAAGCATACCAGCATGGATAGGCTTATGAAATAAAGAAATAGGAGGATAACTCTAAGTCCTCTAGGCTGATGATAGAGCACTGCTGGGAAGTAATAGCAGCCTTCTAGATATCCAATTTGCTAGTACAAATAGGAATGTATGAAGTGTTCAAGGAGAACTAACACCTCAGATGTAAAAGTTTGCCAAGTCCTTTTGAGGGATGTTAATCCACCTTTGGCATTCTTCTTTCACTCAACTCTCACCTATGATTCCAAGAAACTGTAGCATGTGTAGCAGCCACAGTCTGATGAAACCACCTCAACAAAAAGGCTAAACTTTCAAGCCTATCAGTGTTAGGGTAATGTATATCTTAAACATATGAAGACTTGCCCAAGCAGAATTGGTGGATGAAAGCAATTTGTTCCAATAGCCATGAAGGCAGCTGAAGCAGATACCACTGAATCCTGGACCATCACCAGTTATCCTGACTTTTATCTTGCCACGGGACTTCAATGACTCTGGAAGAGAGTTTAAAGCAGATGACTTTGGGCAAATCTGCCTCATTTAAATCAAGTTCACACCAAGGCAAGAATCACCTCCATGATGTTATTGGCTCTCTTCAAAAACAAAGGATGAACATGTGGAGGTTGAGATAGTAAATGTGCTACAATACCATTTTCAACATATGCTTCATAGGGCTATTCAAAGAAAATGCTCTATAAACCTTAAGGGCTCAGTTAAAAAATGGATTGGTTTTACTTATACTCTACCTTATATATCACCTTGCAGAATATATTGTTACTTAGATAATTCATGTGTGAAAGAAGGAAGTCATTTAAAAATGACTGCATCAAAGTATATTAAACCTCAAGAATACTTAAGAAAGATAATGGCTTTGTGACTGAATTCTCTGGTTAGCAAAGGGGTATATTTCCTGTCCTAATAAGTGCAGTCATGAGAGAATGGCATTCTGTCTTTGATAATTTATAGAATCATTGAATCATAGAGCTGGAAAGTAGTTTTGGAATCATATATGGTAATCTGCCTTGAATGGTAAAGTAATCTGATATATCCAATTAGAAGGTTAATGGCAGAGGTAAGCATAGAAATCACTGATTTTTGGTCCCAAACACAAAGAAACCTAGAATTTGGATGGACCCCAGAAGTCATGCAAATCCATCATGTAACTGAATAGGATTTTCTTCTACAAAATACCAGACAAGAATGCCACCACTGATTTCTCTTGTAGAATTCTAGTGATGAGGAATACGTTTTCAACTGGATAAGTTCATCCTTCTTTAATTTAGCTCAGAGCGTCTCCTCATTTCTCACCTGGCTGAATTACTTTGGGACTTTTCTGAATTTTCCAACACACCGTTGTATCAGTACCTAACCCAGCAACCCTCCTCCCCTGCTTTACGGCTTCTTTTTAGGTGTTGTCTTCTCCCATCAGATTGTAAGCTACCAGAAGGCAGGGACTGTCCAGAAAACTGTTTTGAATTTGTATCCTCAGCACATCTGGCACATAGTAGGTGTTTAATAAATGTTTATTGATGGACTGACTGACTTTTGAAGACCACCAATTGTTAGAAATATTTCCTTGTATTGAGTCAAAATCTGCTTCTGCTCACAATTCCTAGTTCAGCTTTCTGGGCCAACCAGAAATGACTATTCCTCTTCTACATGATATTCCTTAAATACTTGAAAGCAGATATGTAGTGATATTTGGAATCAACCACTCAATTTTCTTCCCAGATTTGTGATTTTGTTTTCTTTTGGTTATTTATCATCTGAAACAAAATGTGGAAGGAAAACAAAATAGATCTAGTATCATATCCTCCTCTCCATGTTTAGCATTCTTACTTCCACCAACAAATTCTTATATGGAATGAATTCCAGTTTGCTATTTGGTTACCTCTCTGCTAGGCCAACTCAGGTTCGTCAATGTGTTGTCAAGAAATGATCATAATATTTCAGAGTACAATAAGGCACTTTTCTTATTGGAACCCCTTGTTGTTGTGATGGAATCCTAATAAAGCTGTTCTCAGCCCCTATGTTCTAACTTCCTTATGGGCCCCACTAAACAGCAGGCATGTCCTGACTTAACCACACAATCTGGCTTTAATCACACCTCAGGCCCCACATAACTCTAAATAACCACTGTCCCTAGCTAGCCAATTCACATATTTGAAGAGGTTGTTTTTATACCCAAGCACAAGCACAGAACCCGCCTTCCAGGTTGTCACTGATCCATTAGCTGTTACTCTTTGGGTCCAGTCATTCAATGAGGATCATAGGATCCTAGATTTTAGAGTTTGAAGGCACCTTAGAAGGCCAACATGTTCAACCCCTTTTATTCTGAATTTATTAAATGCCAAATCATTTAATCCACATAACATCACAAGTATCATAGGTTTAGGGATGGAAGGAACGTTCAAGATCACCTACTCAAACTCCCTCTCCTTTTTACAGTGGAATAACCTCTAGGGGTCTAGAGAGACTCTTGCTAAAAAGGTTGCAGGTATTAATTGGCAGAGCATGGATTTGTACAGCCACTCCCTCATGCTCTGGTTTTTAAATCCAGCAATCCTTCTGCTAGGCCACAAACATTATTATTTTGTCCTTAAGTGTAGTATGGATTTTTTTAATGCTTTATCAAAATATAGATGTGTGTATATATATATGCATATATACATTATATATATTTTTGTATCTACCTGTATGTGTATATATGTATATGTGTTTGTACATTATTTATGTGTGGGTGTTTGGGTACGCATATATGTGTATACCCAAACACATACATATATATGTATACCCAAATACACACACACACACACACACACACACACACACACACAACATTCTCCAGATTTACTAGTCTAGTAACTCTTTTAGAGAAAAGAAGTTGCTTAATTCAACATGACCCATTCTTTTTTTTTTTTTCCAAATGCTTTATTAACTTCTGGTTTACATTATTCATTTCCATCAGATTTTGAGTTACAATTTTTTCCCCATTTTTCCCCTACCCACCACCCCAGAAAAGCAGTCCCACAGCATATCCCCTCATCCAATCTGCTCTCTCCCATCTCTTCTCCCATACCCCCTTCAACATTTCCAGTAGGGCAAGGTGAATCCTTGTGCCTCAATGCCTGCACATCTTATCTCCCAATTATATGTAAAATAATATTAATCATAGTATTTATATATATTTTTTAAATTTGATTTTAAAAGGAAGATAAGCAACTCAGTATATACTGTACATGTGTAGCCATGCTAAACATTACCATAGCAGATATATTGTAAAAGACTGACTATATTTCCCTCCCTTCCATCCCTCCCCCCACCTGGTCCACTCTCCACTTTGGTCCTGTCCCCTTTCAAAAGTGGGTGCTTCCAACTGCCCCCCCCCCCAGCCTACCCTCACTTCCATTGTCCCTCCTCTCATCCCCTTCTCCCCTACTCTCCTGTAGGGTGAGAAACCCTATTTAGTGTGTATGAACATGACCCATTCTTGATGACATGTAATTCCTTTTCTAATTGTTCGCAAACTATACCTTATGATACATTGTACAATTTTTCCAGGAATTGGAGTCAAACTCAATAATCACAGATTCTACCTTTTTTCCCTTTAAAAAAACAAATAGCTAAGTAAATACTTTTCTCCTTTCTCTAGTCCTATGGCACTTCTATTTTTCATCATTATTCAAAGATTAGAAACTGTAACTTGGTAATCATATATAAAAATTCTTTAATTATTGTGGAATATATATTCTTTGGATCTGGTGACAAATTCTTTGAAGACAGCTAGGTACTTTCTTACTAGCTTCTGCTTCTTGAGAGTCTTTTGAAGCATAACAGATGCTGTTCCATTTTCACTCTGTATGTGTCAATGTTGTGTATGTGTGTGTGTGTATGTGTTTGTGTGTGTGTGTTTAATGTAGGAAACTGAAGCTCACAGATGTCCCAGATAGCCAGGAAAACAAAAGTTTTTCAAGCTTCAGATATAGTGATACTTCTCTTATATCATAATGTTTCATTCAGTTCCTTGTCATCCCAGAGGACCAATTTTGTAAACTTCTATGGAGTTCTACAGGGAAGAAATTGGGTCGATTTTTCTGATGATCTCAGAACATGCCATTGGGGTTGTCCTGTGAATTGGGCAAAATGTTTCTTTGGTATATTAAAGTATACTTATTAAGATATACTTTATCCATGCTGCCTTCTACTTAGAGGCTTAAGAGGGAGAACATACTTCACCTACTTCCTTTCCTTTCAAAACCTATAGGATGCCCCAAGAGTCTTAGTGTAGTGTTAAGCTTTAACACTAAGACTATTGGGATATCCTATATTTTTGGAAATAATCAGTGATGAGCCACTGACAAGGAATTTATTCCTTAATATAGATTTAAATGTATTTTCTGTCTGACTGGGCTACTCTCAGCAATGTAAGGTTATAAGACAACTCCAAAAGTCTCATTATCATAAGAGATATCCAGATTCAGAGAAAGAGCTGCAGAGTCTGAATGCAGATTGAAACAAACTACTTGCTCTGTTTCTTTTCTTGTTTTGTTTCCTCTTTCCTTCTGATCATTCCATTGATTATAATCCTTCTTTAAAACGATTAACGTGAAGATATTTGTAGATCCTATACTTGAGTGCATGCCACCATGACAGGGACTGGGGGAGAGAAGAAGGGGAGAAAATTTGAAACTCAAGGAACTGTGGAACTGAATGTTGTAAACTAAAAGTAAATAAACAAATTATTTTTTAAAAATGCATTTGCTATCTCTTCAAGGGCTATTTAAATTTGAGGAATGTCATAGTGAGAAGATCTTGGAGTTCAAGGACATAAGTTTAAGTTCTGGTTCTTCTGCTTACCAACTCTATGACCTTGGATAATTCTCTTCACTTCTCTATGCCTCAGTTTCATTATCTGTAAAATGAGTGAAGTTTTTGACCTCTAAAATTCATTCCAGCTCTAATGTACTATGATTCTATTCTTTAATCTAGGAATTTCAGGCATCAAAGAGCATTTAGGCAATTCATTTAGGCAGTATCATTAGGGTTATAGACTGAGATCTAAAAAAACCTTAAAAGTCTCCAAATTCATCCACCTCATTTTACAGATAAAGAAACTGAGGCACAGAGAGAGTCAATAACTTTCTCATCTTGTCCAGTGAATTTCCTCATCGATTATTCCCTCTGTCCATTTTTTCATAATTTACTAGTTTCTTCCTTGCTGCCTTCAAATGCCCTAAATCTTCACAGCTTGAGGAAAAAACAAACAAACAAACAACCAAAATAAAAACCTTCATTAGACTCTAATACCCCATATCTCTCCTCTGCTTCTCATTTGAATGCCTTGAAAAAAACTATCTATAATTGCTTATATTTCTTTTCCATTCACTCTGGAACCATTGCAATCTTACCTAAAGAGTCAATACTTAAACCCAAACAATTCTCTCCAATGTTATCTAAAATCTCTCAACAGTCAAATTTGATGTACTTTTCCCAGTCCCCATACTTCCTTATCTCTATCTCTCTCTTTTTAAAACTTTTTTGCTTTCTGGAGGGGGAAGTTAGGGCAGTTGGGGTTAAGTGACTTGCCCAAGGTCACATGCCTAGTTTTTGTGTTAAGTGTCTGAGGTCAGATTTGAACTCAGGTCCTCCTGATTCCAGGGCCAGTGCCCTGTTCACTGCACCACCTAGCTGCTCCCATACTTCTTTATCTCTCTGCTGTTCTTGACCTTCTTGACCAATCCTCCCAGATCTTGTCTCCTCTCTGGGTTTTTGCACCATTTCTCTCCCCTGAAGGGTATCCTTCTCTGTCTCTGTTGGTGCATTATAATCCATATCATGTTGTTTTATATCACCAGCTGTCAGTACTACCTAAGACTTTTAATGAGCCTGTTTCTCTCTATATATACTCTTTATCTTGGTGACCTTATTAGCTTTTATGGTTTTAATTCTCTATATGCAGATGACTCCTAAATCTATATATCCAGTACAAACCTCTCCCTTGAGCATTAAGTCCTGCCTAGCCAAATATTAGTGATCTCTCTGCATAACTATATTTCATTAGCTATCTTTTATTTTTATTTTTATAGTGATTATCGTCAAATGTATTCTGCATGTACTTAGGTACCTGATTATTTTCTCCTATTAGGCTGTAAACCACTCAAGAGCAGAGATTTTTTCCTTATTTATACTTGTTAGTGAATGAATGAAAAATTATCTATTAGTTTATTTTTATGTTCCAAGTACTTCTATGTTTTTTTTTATTTTTATGTTCCAAGTATACACTTCCAAGTACTAAAATAGTAGTTATATAATACAAAAGTAAAATCAGTCTCTGACTCAATCAACTAATAAGTATCTGAGGTAGGATTTGAACTCTACGTACTCAGGAGGAGAGAGATCAGCTTTCCTGGAGTCCCTAAGATTACATCACACAGGTGGCTACCTAATCAACTAGCATCTAAAGCCTTCCTTGAATGTCCTACAATTTCCTAGACTTTTAAGCAAATCCCTGATTTGAGCTTCTTTGCTAATCATTAACTTAAGGTAAACAGTCATTGGCAATTAAAAGTTACTGACAATTGGGTCTTGAATAAATGTTTTTATGAGTTTTACATTTTAAGAAAGATCATGAGAGCATCACTGTCACAAACTTCTTTAAAATGTCTCTATTTACCTGATATTTTCCCTGTCTTTACACATAGAGATATACTTCCATGGTCCCTGATCTTCATGATAAGAAGCATAAATCTGGCTAATGGGATTGAACCATGTAATAAAATTTGCATTACACAATGGTCTAGAACCTGGGCTTTGGAATCAGAGGACTGGAGATATGTTCTTTGCTTAAATGGACTTCAAGAAACCATGGTTATCTCCTCATTGGAAGGTATTAGAAGACTCTAATTCCTATTAAAATTTAGTGATGTCTTAACCTTCTCTCATTGCAAAGAAAAACAGTTAAGTAAAACCAAACGACAAAAGGATAGTATCTGACAGCATAGGTAATAATTCACACTTACAGCTTCTCACCTTTCCAACAAAAGGACTTAATGTATTTCTGAAGGATAACTTTAACAGAGGCTTTGTGACCATGGGTGAGACTGTAAATCTTCCCTGGCACCTCAGTTTCCTGATATATATAATGAGAAAGTCAGTAGTTTCCAACCTCTTTTTTATCATATAGTCCTAAGAGTAAATAATTTTGGGCATACTCTTAATAGAGGTATATTTACTTATTTATATATGTGCTATTTTACCAATAGTTTTCAGCATCAAATAACATAAAATAGACATTTAAAATGGGTGAAATAAAGATAAAATGGTATTTTAAAATATTTATTAATGGTACAAAATATTTTGCTCTTACTAAAATATTAATAATGATATTTTAGGAACAGCAGTATGATTTAATATTTTATTGTTTTTGAAAATCATGGTTTAGCATTTTGTGATAAAAACTCGAAGGTCTTAATTCTAAGTTTACTTCAATAAAACTGAAAAAAATAGCTCTTAGATGCAAAAAGTACCTCAAAAATGTATGTAGTTCCAAATGGAAGAAGCTCATCTTTGACTGAAATTATTAAATCATAATGGCCATTTTCCAAAGTCATTTACCATTTATTTATGCCAAAGATTTTGGGGAAAATTCAGCTATTAAATTTCCATTCTCTGTTAAGTTCTTGCATTTTTATAATTTTAACAAATGAGTTCAAAATCTATTGAAACTCTTCATTTAGAAGATTTTTTTTGAAAGGTTTGGGCATTCTTTTACCAAGATTTAAATAGAAGGCAAAATCAATATGGTGGAGATCGAACAAATAGTTGGACCTACCTATACACCATGTTGTCCACAATGATCTAGAAAATGCGCCATACTTCAGATGGGGGAGAGACAAGAAAAAGTCACAGTGAAATGGTTTGTGCATCTCAGGAAACTCAGAGAGAGAGACAGAGACACAGAGAGAGAGACAGAGAGACAGAGAGAGACAGAGAGAAAGATAGAGAGACAGAGACAGAGAGACAGAGAGGGAGACAGAGAAAGAGAGAGAGAGATCTGCAGGCACTGGAGACTCAGGATGAGATCTGAGAAATGGTGTGGAACATTCTAGGACTGAAGCAAAGCTGAGATGGGAACCAAGACAGGAAGTACCAAAGCAGAAAGAGATTTCGGGGGTCCCTGAACTGCCATTGGATTCAGGAATAGGTATCACGTGGCAGTTCTGTTGCCTACTACCTAATTCTGGGTGGCAGATCCAGGGTAAAGAGGAACAGTCATAAACATGACCCCTAGCTATATAAATTAGAAACATAATCTGGAAACAGCTGTATGGCTCTACTCCCAAGAATAGTGACTGAGTTCTAGCCTTTAGTAGAATAGTTCTCCTACTAGAATAATTGTACTATTCTACTACTAGAACTACTAATAGTTCTAGTTTGCATTAGAATAACCAGAACAGGAATCTCAGAACAAATGGGGAGCCCATAATTCAATCATTGCAAACCTATAGAACCTCCTAGCTTGCTAACAGTGCTTGAGTTCAGCAGCAGTCTATTGAAACTCCTAAACAAGAATAGATGCTCTTACAGACGTCAGACTAGGAGGTCTGAGTGAACAGACCTGACCCTGGATCATACCATTTTTTGGAACACTGAAAGTTTGCATGAACTGAAGTGAGCAGAACCAGAAGAACATTGTACACAGTAACAACAATATTGCACAATTATCAACTGTGAATTACTTAGCTATTCTCATCAATGCCACAATCCAGGACAGTTCCAAAGGACTCATAATGAAAAATGTTATCCACCTCCAAAGAAAGAACTGATAGAGAACGAATGCAGATCAAAGCATACTATTTTTCACTTGCTTTATTTTTTTGTGTTTTTTTCTTTTCATCTGTTTCTTTTTTCAAAAATAACTAATATGGAAATATGCTTTACATAATTCACATATATAATTTCTATCAAATTGCTTACCTTCTTAGGGAGGAAGGAGATGAGGGTGGAAGGGAGACAATTTGGGACTCAAATTTTTGTAAATGTATGTTTAAAATTGTTTTTACATGTTTTAAAAAAGAGAAAGAAAGTGTATAGGCCCACAGTCTGAGCTGTGAAAATAAGAAAAAAATGCAAAAGGTCAGAAGCTTGGGCCTGCCATCCCATTCAACCCCTGCCATGAATTTTACAGAGCCCAGCACTAACATAAACTAAAAAATCAAGAAGTTGGTTGGAAGAATGAGGGAAGGAAAAAACAACAACACTATTAAGAGCTATTTGGGCATGAGGGGCAGGGCAAGGAAGCTCAAGTCACAAAGACAAAAGAGAATGACTTAAAAATATCTATAAGTAAAGTCTCAAAAATATATGCTGAATAAATGCATGTAAAAAAACCCTAAAAAGGTTAAAACAATAGATTTTTTAAAAGGTAAAATTATTTTCAGAACTGAATGAGAGCAAGAGGAATAAGTGGAAAAAAGCAGAAAGATATGAAAAGCGAATTAACGGTTTGGAAAAAGAGATGCAAAACTTTACTAAAGAAAATAACTTTTTGAAAATTTATAATTGGCTAAATGGAACCCCATGATGCATCAAGAAATAATAAAACAAAGCAAAAAGCCTGAAAAAATAAAATGCAAAATATTTAATAGGAAAAACAACTGATTTGAAAAACAAGTTAAGGAGAGATAATTTAAGAATCATTGGAGTCCCTGAAAGCCATAAGCAAACAAAACTTAGGCATCACATTTCAAGAAACCATAAAATAAAACTACTCATATCTTTGAACTAGAAGGCAAAATAGAAATGAAATGAATCCACCAGTTATCTCCTGAACCATCTCACCCTAAATGAAAACTTAGGGGAGAAGATACATGTAGCCTTTCAAAACTTTATCATCACTAGGGGAGAGGAAATCTAATTAGACAGAAGCTGGATATGATTATATTACTGTTTGGGTGATCCCAAAAGAAGAATGGTAAAGGTGATATGTAAGAATGCATGGAGAAAGGAAGATAGAGATAGATGGGGAAAATTGTCTCACATAAATGGTGTGCACAAGATGAAGTTTATAAAACAAGGAGAAGACACTGGTAGGAAAGCAGGCAACACTTGAACCTCATTGTCATCTAAACTGACTCAGGAAGGAATGAATCACATATACATTCACTTGGGTACAAATACATACATAATACATACATACATACATACATACATACATAACTCAACAGGGGAAAAGGAAAGAAAAGGGTTAAGAGAAAAGATGGGAATAATAGGGAGGCATGAGAAGCAAAATAGACTCTTTTTTTTTCTTTTTGAAGGAGGGAGGGCAGGGTAATTGGGGTTAAGTGACTTGCCCAAGGTCACATGGCTAGTAAGTGCTAAGTGTCTAAGGCCAGATTTGAACTCAGATACTCCTAAATGGAGAATCTACTGTGCCACCTAGCTGTCCCACAAAACAGATTCTTAAAGAAGAGGTTGGGAGGGGGTAGGAGAAGGAAAAGTTTAACAGTACAGTATAAAGATAAATACACAAGTTGCAATCTCAACTATGAATGAAAATGGTACAAATTCACCCATAAGATGGAAAAGGATAGGGGTAACTAGGTGGCACAGTGAATAGAGCACTGGCCTTGGAGTCAGGAGGACCTGAGTTCAAATCCAACCTCAGACACTTGACACATTTACTAGCTGTGTGACCTTGGGCAAGTCACTTAATTCTAATTACCTTGCCTTCCCCCCTCAAAAAAAAAAAGCTGGAAAAAGATAGCAGAATGAATTAGAAACAAGAATCCAATAATATGCTGTTTACAAGAAAAACACTTAAAACAGAAAGAAATACACAGGAGTGCCTGGAATAAAAAAAAAGTAGTAGTAGAAATCATGATCTCAGACAAAGCAAAAGCATAAAAATTATTTTATTTATAGGAGATAAACAGAGCAATTGCGGTTTTCTAAAAGATATTATAGACAATGAATTAATATAAACACTAAACTTACATGCACCAAAGATCATAGAGTTTAAATTCTTAAAAGAAAAGTTAAATGAATTACAGAGAGTAAAAATTTAATAATGAGACCTCAATTTACACTTCTCAGACCTAGATAAATCTAACTACAAAATAAACAAGAAAGAAATTAAGGAGGTGAATAAAATCTTAGATGTTATATATGATATCTCTCTAGAGGATAATGAATGAGAATAAAAGGGAATATATTTATATCTTAGCTATGAATGGCACCTTCACAAAAATTGACCATAAATGGCATATTCACAAGATTGAGCATAAGAACTTCACAAACAAATGCAATAAAGCAAAAATAGTAAATGTAATTTTTACTGAACATAGCAAAAAATCTGAAGCAAAAATTAAAAATTCATTAGAAACCATTTTTAAATGAGTGCAGATAGGAGAAGTGACACATATAATTTTCAGCAACCCAGGGGGAATGAGGTCAGGATCTAGGAGAGGGGAGTACCTGCTAGTACTGAATACTTCATAGAAATCAAGAAGAATGAAGCTTGAAAAAAATTTGGCAATTGAGAACACTGGTAAGTACAAAGAGAGCAGTTTCAGTTGAATAAGCACAATCCATCCATATTTGTTTATCCTGTACTATTCACTCTTTCCAAACAAAAAACAAGGGGGTATGGGGGTAAAGACCTTACTCACTGGTCACCAACCCAAAGACCAGTGTACCCACTGAGACACACTTGGCTATACTGTGATCTCAGGGAAAGTATGTGGGGACATTAGGCAGAAGAGGAGTGAATTTTATTTATGAAGCTTCTACAGATGCCTGAGTCGAATTTAAGTTGTAGGTCTGGTGGGATTGACAAAAATAGCTTTAGAAAGCCATTGGTAGGAGTAGAATGGATAAATGTTGAGTTCTAGTAGGCAAAAAAGATAGTATAGTTTTTTTGGAGATAAACCCATGATTGACTACCATAGTGGGATGTATCTCATATTTCACCCTTCAATTGGTTGATTCCATATTACTTTGTTTCCAGCCCTCTGTGGATTAAAATATGTGTAGATCAGGGTTTTAACATGGGGTCTAAGTTTTTAAAAATATTTTGATAACTGTATTTCAGTATAATTGGTTTCCTTTATAACAACATGTATTCTATGTTATGCATTTAAAATCATTATTTTGAGAAGTCCATATAGGTCCATATAGGCTTCACTAGACTGTCAGAGGTACATGGCACAAAAAGTTATATCTAGACTGAGATACTATGTGTTACTTTGCTTGAAATATTCTAGATTTGCTAAAAAGAGGGGTGTCATTTTCAAAGGTTTTGATAGACAAGTTTTGTATATATTGTAAGATTTTAAAAAGACATATGAGTTCTATGAATTTTCCTGATTTAAGAATTTTTACTTGAAAATAAACTTCAATTTGCTTATAAGAACCTTAAATGACCTACACAATCTTATATAACTCATTTTTTAAATTAGAGAACTTAAAGATGTCCAGTTTCATTTTCTACATTTTCCTTCTATATTTATTCTGTTTAAGACATCAGTCATGTGAAAGAAAATTTTTGATATTCTAAATAACCAAATACCCCCATCCCTTAAAGTACCATCTTTTATTCTAGGAAAACACAAACCAGGAAAGTTTTTTGTAGGAGGCAAAAAAAGAAATGAAGCAAGATTTGATAGCATGATGTAATGGAAAAATTCAATTGTCTTAAAATATAAGGCAAGGATGACAAATTTAATTAGAATTCTGGCAAGAATATGTTATGTAATAAAAAAGCATCAAAAGACCTTAGAATTAGAAGTAGTTTCACATAATTTAGAAGTCAGCTACTCAACAGTAAATTTGAGTAAATTTTGACTTGGGAGTATATGAAAAAAAAAATCATGATGTTTTTCAATCATCATCATCTCCAGGCTATATGGAATAAAAAAGCTTTCAAAGTATAGAGATTTGCAGAGGAAATCAAAATAACATGAGAATTATATGAGATGTACATTATCCCTATATTCCAGTCTACTACTGGAGTCATAGCAAGGAAGCTTTCAGTGATCTTTAAATGGTGCATTTATATTCTGATATGTTTATTTAACTCCAAAAAAACCCAAAACACATATTTTATCCATTTGAGCAATAATAGCCAAATGCTGACATTTTAGGAATGTTTCTATCAGAATCCCACTGAAAAAAGAAGAAAATAATGAGGTAACAATAACAATTATGCCTCCCTCAAAATCAAACCAATCACCCATGTTGTATTTTTGTTGGGAGATGGACAAGAGTTATAGGAAAAAGATAAAGTAAAAGAGTCAGCTAAACCAGCTACACTGGGTTCTATGATGCCTTAAGATCACTACGGTGAACATTAAGGCTTAGCTCAAATGCTAAAATGTTGGCCAGTGGATCACTGGTGATAGCACTGAATTTGTTAGCACCCTGGTTTATATAATAAAACTACTCCTAAACATCTAAGTAATGGAAGGGATAACAGAATTGTAGGCTGACCTTTCTTAAAACTATCAAAATGATCAGTTTGATATTTGAAACAGGAGAAAAAATGGCTCTCCTTTGAGGGTTGGTATCATAAAAAAGCAAGAACAAATGTGAAAAACCAATACCCCACCTCATAGAAATCCTTTATTGTAGATTGATCTGGTAATCAAAGTAATGTGCATAAAATGAAATGAAGACAAGAATACATTTGTCATATACCAATACGATACTGTAACAATTGGTAATGGATCTCAACAATTATAAGCAAAAGCTTCAAATTACTTTTTGTCAACAGTACCATTAGCTCCAGTTTACACAAGAATATATTGATGACAAATGTAGAGCATTAATTAAAAAAAAATTTTCCCACTAAACCCAGATTAGATGAAATAGATAAAATTGGAGTGCTACTATATTTTGAAGAGGGAAAAGGTGTATGCCTGATGTCATTAAAAATCTTCATTTAGTGCAAACTCCAGAAATTATACCTAATAATGAAAGAGATGACAAAAACAGTAGCAATTTCTCAAATGATTTTGAAAGGGGGGTGGGCAAACAGACTAGAATTCCCCAAAAGCCATGTTTGAGTTGAATGGCATGAATTCCAATTAGCAGACTATCTACACCAGAACAGCATAATTTAAAAATAACATTTTCCACAACCACTATGAAATGAATATACTCCCCACAATATTTGACAGAAAGTATAAATACATTTCAGGACCTACATGAAGCATGATGCTCTTCCTGGCATCATCCCACAGGAAGACTGTTAAATCTACTTGCAGAAATGTGTAGTGGAAGAGATGACCTTCCATCTCCCTAGTTTGAAGCATGTACATTTATTCTATTGCTTGTCAACTTATTGCGTAATGAGAAAAAAGATTCCTATGTAATTGCTGAACCGAAATTAAATGTTCATACACAAAGCATGAACAAACTCTCCAAGTGAGGAGGGAAAATTACAGTCAGCTGCCAAGTGCTCCTCACTCACCTGGTCACCATGTGGCCATGAACTCATGATGGAACTGTTTTCCTAGGCTGTCTTTATTCTTTTCTGATTTAATTCTGATTTAATCTGAATGAGTAGGAACACCTAAGTTATGGCCGTCTGAGATTCCATAGTTGAGAAGAGCCACCTGAATTTTAGCAGCCAGAGTCCACAGTAGAGTCTGCCCTTAGTTTTAACAGCTAAGGCTTGTGATGAGGCAGATTTGGGGCATAACCTACTTGATTCAGACTAGCAGTGATCAGCCTGACATCTAAGACACTTTGTCCTATAAGTGACTCATTTTTGAGCTGTGCCCCACTTGTAAATAAACTGACTAGAAGTAGGGGGGAATGGAGAACTGCTTAGTAGCAACTTCTTTGAGTTTGTCCTCCCACAGAAGCATAGAGAAGAAAAAGGGTACTTCAGTGTATGTGTCTGACTCTTTCTGACACCATTGGAGTTTTCTTGGCAAAGATATTGGTGTGGTTTGCCATTTCCTTCTCCAAATCAGTTTACAGATGAGGAAATTTGAGGCAAACAGGGTTAAGTGACTTGCCCAGGGTCACACAGCTATTAAGTGTCTGAGGCCAGATTTTGAACTTCAGGCCCCTCACTGTATTCATTGTACCACCTAGCTGACCCCCCCTTCCCATTTTAGCTATATCTTCTCAATAAATACACCATCATGAAAGCTAATTGATATTAATTAGGTTGTTGATATTGAAGAGATATTGACTGGTTAGCCATGATACTGAAGAGTTTATTTGTCAAAAGTGATATGGAACAGTAATCCTTGGTTAGATAATATAGAAAGATAACTGGTGATTGATATTGGAAAGAATACACCAGATAGGGATGAGGTTGATACAAACAGTGTCTTAAGGGTTAAAAAGAATATTAAAGGTTGCTTTCCCAGGTTCCCCAAGGGGGATTGAGGCTTATATTATAGCTTATCCTATAACTTGAGATCCTGTAACTTGACATTTTACTAAAGTCCTTTTCCCTTTATCTTGAAATACCATAAAATTTGTACCAAAAAAATTCGTTTTTGTCTCCTTTATCCTGTGTTCTTCTATCCTGCCATTCATCTTCCTCATGTTGTGCCATGACAATATTTTTCTTTTCTTGTAAACAAACATGTTCTTCATCCAGTTTGTTCTTATCCTATCCCTAATCTTCAACCCACATAAAGAAATCCTAAAATTACATTATCATCCTGCGAGCTATAGAACTTTCTATATAACCCTGGTC
Organism: Gymnobelideus leadbeateri; assembly: GCA_011680675.1. Lineage (NCBI taxonomy): Eukaryota > Metazoa > Chordata > Mammalia > Diprotodontia > Petauridae > Gymnobelideus > Gymnobelideus leadbeateri. The sequence continues at coordinate 168,045 of WOXC01004692.1, read as the reverse complement.
TTTCCATAGAGCAGGGCCTTTGTTTAGTTCCTCACTAGTTTGAGGTCTGTGAAACTTTCACAAAATAAAGCTCCTATTAGTTAAGAGAAAATTGTCTACGTGAATTCTTTCACACCTGAACTGTTCTTCCAACTCTGACCTCAACAGGGCATCATAAGATATATTACTATAGAGAAATTTCTCAAGGTTATTCCCAGAATTATGAAGGGAGCAGTCATCATGCTTCAGAGACCTGACCTACCAATTCAAGTCCAGAATAAGTCCAGAGTCTGTATGTTACACACACACACACATACACACACATACACACACACACGCAGTGATGGATTGTGTCTCCCACTGTAGTTTATTACATTGAATATTCAAAAATATTTTATTGATGCTTTTTTCATAACTATTCACAAACTTAGTTTCTCCCAAAGCTGAAGTTTTCCTTATAAAAAATATGCATGTATTCATGAATGATAGTGCCTTCAAAAATTAATGATGAAATATACCCCTCAACCCTTGGCAGAGAGATAATGGCCTCAATGTGAAGAATATAATAAAATAACATTACCTAGCATTTATAAAGAACTTTACAAATATTATCTCATATTCTCCTCATAACAACTTTGGGAGACAAGTGCTATTATCATGTTAATTTTACAAATGATGAAACTGAGGCAAACAGAAGTTGTGATTTTTCCCAAGGTCACATAACTAGGAAATGTCCTAGGCTGAATTTGAACTCAGGTAGTTCTGACTCTAGATCTTTCTAGTACACCACCTAGCTTCCACTATATATGAATTCTCAGACATGGCCAATTTAATGATTTTTATTTTGGATGGATTATATAAATTCAATACTAGTGCTAATACGGATTTTTGAAACTGTAAAATGGATCATTAGAATTTGGGGGAAAGGAAAGGAATACGTTTTATCTAGTACCTATTATGTGCTAGACACTGTGCTGTGCACTTTCTAATCATTATCTCATTTAATTCTCATAGCAATGCTGTAATTTAGATGATTTCTCCCATTTTCCAGTAGAGGAAACTGAGACAAACATAGGTTAAGCAGTCTGCCCAGAGTCACACAGTTAGTAAATGTCTGAAGTTGGATTTAAACTCAGGATCCCTGACTCCAGGTCCAACACTCTTTAAACCATGCCATCTAGCAGAAACTTGTACAATATTAATAAAACACAAGGCTCATCATCCCAAGATAACTTATTAGCTATACTAAGATTAACATTTCTTTGCCCCAAAGAAGGAAGAAGCTTGATATTCATTCTTAGAGTATACCATAAATAGGTCAAAAACTGCTAGAAATACTTTTGGAACAAACAGGCCTCACTCTTCCCAAGCAATACAAAACACTAACCCAAGGTACATGGCATTGGATTTGTCAATGTAACCAAAAGCATTTCTATCCAGATGGAGCCCACAAAATTGCTAAAATCAATTGTTCAGGTCCCTCCATGGGCAATCTGCATGTGAACTCAGCCAATGATCTGTCCACAAAGAAGTATCAAAGAAATACCTGGGTCGTGCAGCTTCATTTGTGGAAACTAACGTTTTATGATGACAGTTCAGGACCGGGTCAATGTCACTAGAAATTATAGGATTATCCTTAAGAAGCCTGGACTTAATGGATCCTTCAGATAGTGCAAGCATGAATGTGGTAAAAAGTGTGAAAGACTTCATTGCAGGCTTTAGAAATTTAGCACCTACCTAGCAAGACAGACCCTAATGACTAGATTTATATATGAAAAACTTTCTGTTTTTCATAACCTGGAAGATGACAAACCCCCATGCTAAAAATATACACAGCAAAATATCCATGAGGATTCAACTACTAAAGTGTGTTTATTAAACTAATATAATATGGTGACTATAAAGGACAAAAATAATTATTAATAGTCAATATATTGGGAAGATTCAGAGGCACCACCACCTCTTCTTCCTAAATCCTGACTAGGAGTTCAGTTACTTGTAGGATATTGCTTATAATGATATTGGACTCATTTTCTTGTTCAAGGCCCCACTCTGGTGGAAGCTAGTATGTTCTGCTCAGGCTTGGGTGGGATATACATACTTTAAATTGATAGGTTAGAGCTATGTGTGGTCTCCTATAGAGATAATTTCCCTTTCCAAAGTTGACACTCCCAGTCCTTCATTTTAATATAGCCCACCTTCAATCAAGTTAACCAATTAGAATTGATTGCTGTTTAATGGACCTCTGCTTGTCCAAAGGCATAAAAACCTAAAGAAGTAGCCATGCTGGTCTCTTTGATCAAAAGAGAAGATGAGGAGATATTTTGTCAATCTACTGGTGATTGATAAAATTAGTTATAATTTATCCAAAATTTGGTTTCTCAAAATTATTTTATTCACCACATAACCATGTGTAACTGGAACATCATCACAGACTAAACTATTGCCCTGAGCTGTCTACCTATAACATCAATGATAAAAATTTAGAGAAAATGTCCTTAAAAGATACTATTTTAAATATTTATCATCTCTAACCTGCATGGGACAAAAAAATCTCATAAGATATGGACCTTGCTGAGGAGATCTGTTGTTGCTTGTCCTTCATCTTCAAAGAGGATCGGTGACATCATGGTTATGTCTTGACTTGCATTTAAATTGGATTTGAATGAGGCAGAGTTGCACAAGGTCATCAGCCTTGTTCTCTCTTCCAGAGTCATAGAAGTCCAGTGGCAGGACAAACAGCAGAACAACTGGCTGAGGCCCATGATTCAATGCATGACCTTGGTGTCTTTAGTTCTCCATGGGACCTACTTCACTTATCTTCATGGTTGGTTGGAACAAATTGTTCTCATCTACCCATTCCTCTAGAAGAAGTCTTCATATGTTTGGGGTAGACATCTCCCTAACTCACCAAAGGGTTTAAGGCTTATTGCTTCCCTTCAACCTGGTTTAGACTGAATGCAAATTCTCACCTGTGACTCTGAGAAGCTGTAGCATGAGTGGCAGCCACACCCCAGTAAAAGAAAGGAAACAAAATAAAAATCCTTATCTATATCCAATCCTAAGGATGCTTTCTGTGAGTCTAAAGAAGATAAGCTTGTATCTAAACATTTTTATTCAACAACCAAAAAAGGCAAGTATTTTAATGTCTTATGTAATGATTTATAGGATATAATGACAGCATAACAAAGACTTGTCTCAGGATTATTCCTCTGTGAACTCCATCACAAAAAACAGTATGAAAAAATGATAGTTCAATAAATAAAGCATAAGGTCACAACCTTAAATGCCAGCATTGATGTCATCTACTAATTCTGACCATAAGCCTGTTCATGACTAATAACCATAATAAGGTTCTGTGTAAAATTTATTTTTATTTGTCATGTGACTATTAATATCATTATCATTATTCTTCTTCCAATAATTGCTGTCTTCTCTTTGATATGAATGATCCTGGTAGGCATGATACCAACATTCTGAATCAATGGGACCAAGAATCCTATCACTTAGCACAGTAGTAAACATATATGATAGCTAGGTGAAGGAAATGTAAATATACACTATCATTTTCAGGACATAGAGGTAGCAAGGGATATAGTAACTACATTATTACATGCATCTTCTAAATCCTTTTGGTGAGGAAATGGATGCTCTCTCTTGATTTCAGACTCAGAAAATCAGTTACTCTTCAGGTCATTTTAGAAGTATGGAGATAATGAACTATTTGGGACAATAAATATTTTTATATGGTTTCATTTTACAATAGCTATGGTCATTTATGGATATTTCTACTGCCCCTAGACTGACTCGAAGCCTGTGACCTTGACTAGATGAAACCTGATTTAATTGATTTCCTTCTTTAGTTAGTTCTCTGTTGATTGATCAATTTCATTCTGTAAACACATTTCATTAATCTCTTTTGTTGTGTTTTTAGCCACCATTTTAAAGAATGGATACAACTGCAAAGAAGTATACAAAAGTTGTAGTCTTAAAGAGCATACCTTAGTGACTGTTGCAGATATTGCAGCAGTCATTGATTTGGAACAGTTTCAAGGATCATTCAAGGACACAAATGCAGCAGGATCAGTCATACTTAAGCACAAAAGTAAGCACAGTTGAAAATGAAAACAGCTACAGTAACTGACAAACTTTTGCTGCAAAAGAACCAAATTAACCTTCAGAAAATAAGCAAAGACCTTCAATCCCTATACAGGGACCTGGCGGCTGGACTAGTTATGTTTCGTCTATAGATACCTTGAAGTTGAAAGAATAGTAGGGAACCGTTTTTTTGTTTTTGTTTTTTTTTTTTGTTTGTTTGTTTTTTAAGGCTGCAATCCACTATCATGAAGGGAAAAAAAACAGTTATTTCAGGAATAATCATGCAAAGACAAGACTGTAGAACATGGAAAATAAAAGTCATTTTGACTTGTAAAACTCACTTTTTCATTTGAGACTGCACACAAACCTTTGAATTCTGGTAAATATATTGATATACTGAATTGTTCAGAATTACAGAAATTTCCAAATGGAGATGGAATACTTCAGCATAGTGTTAAACCAAGTCACATATCAGGAAAGTTTAAGAAATTGAGCCAAGAAGTGAAATTATGCTTTTCAGACCTGAAAATTCACCTAATTTAAAAGCCAGTGAAAACCTATGAGGTATAATCAAGACTATGCCTACAAAATGTTATTGTTCAATCATTTTCAGTCATGTCCAACTCTTCATGACCTCATATGGGATTTTCTTGGCATACATACTGAAGAGGTTTGCCATTTCCTTCTGCGGCTCATTTTACAAATGAGGACACTGAGGCAAACAGGGTTAAGTGATTTATCCAGGCTAACACAGCTAGTAAGTGGTCAAAGCCAGATTTGAACTCAGGAAAATGAGGCTTCCTGACCCCAGGCCTAGGACTCTATTTCATCTCCTACCTGTCCTAGAAAAATGCCCCATTTGCCAAAAGTACACTTAATAATCAAAGGGACAAATATATAGTTCCATGACGAAGAATTAAAGAATATAGGTCAAAATCTTTTAAACTCATGTCATACAAGAGATTACAGAAAATTTCATAGTTAAAAGTATTTTTAATATAGAAAGTTGTAAGGTTTATCGTATAAGACAAATTAATTTTCCTGAAACACACATTTAATCATGTCACAACCACCCCTCTCCCCAAATTCAATAAAGTACAGTGGTTCCCTATTACATCTGGGATCAAATATAAAAAATTCCATTTGACTTTTAAATTCCTCCATAACCTGGCTTCTTCTTAACTTTTAAATCTTAAGTATCACTCTCCTCTATATACTCAGTGATTGAGTGACATTGGTTTCTTAGTTGTTCCTCACACAACACACTCCATCTCCTGATTTTAGACATTTCCACTGGCTGACACCTTGGTCTGGAATTCTCTCACTCCACATTTCCACTTCCTGGTTTCATTAGAATTCTTCTAGAATTCTTAGTCTTAGCTAAAGTCCCACCTTCTGAAAGAAGCCTTTACCAGTCCTTCTTAATCTTAGTGCCTTTTTTCAGTTGATTATATTCAATTTACTCTGTCTATATCTTGTTTGTACAGAGTTGTTTACTTGTTTTTTCACTTGTTAGATTGTGAGAACTTTGATAGCAGGTACTGATTTTTTTGTCTTTCTTTTGCTTTTCTTAATAACTCAAGCACTTAACAAAATACCTAGCAAATGCTAATTATTAAGTCAATAAATGTAATTATTTTATTTTGTTTCAGTTAATTTAAACACCACTTTAGAATGTTGATGCTATGAAGCAAAGAAAGGCTTATATGCTACATTGGGACTTGACTGTAAAGAGGCCCCTCCAGTCTAATTCTTATTTTTATGTATTTTTTAGACAGAAATAATTTTATCTGATTAATCATAACACACTCCTCGAAAGCCCCATTTTTCAACATGCTTTATGTAGAGTGAGTCATGTCAAGTATTATTATTTAGATTGATGCCATCAGAAAATAATAATTTCAGTTGTTCAGTTGTCAACAAATGTTGACCCCATTTGTGGTTTTCTTGGCTTTTTCTTGGTTTGCTACTTTCCTTCTCCAATTCATTTTTACAGATGAGAAAACTAAGGCTAAACAAGGCTAGTTGAATTGACCAGGCTGGTCTGAGTATTTGAGGTTGGATTTGATCTTAGGTCCTCCTGACTCCAGCCCCAGAGCTCTATCCACTGTGTTGTCTAGCTGCCCAATAGCAATACAGAAACAGACAATGGCAAATAGTAATGTGAGCTAGTAAAATACGCAATGGCCAGAAGTTGAAGAAACATAGCTAGTTTCTTCTGGTTCCAGAACTGTTACTGACTTTGACTTTACACAAGTTCTTTAAACTTGAGGTAGCCTGTTACCATAGTAGATAGAGAATTGGACTTCTCTATCTACCATAGTAGAGAATTAGGCAAATATATACATACATACACATATACTCATACATATATACATGCATAAATGCATATGTAGTGTTTATGTATACATATATACTTTATTTCTATATCTATCTACACTTTAAGTCCCTGAATGTCATATATATTATATATATATAGTACATATAATATATATAGTATGTATTTATATCTAAATATGTACACACATATATAGATACATTAATATATATACCTATATATTCACATATTATATATTTATATGTGTATATTTTGTGCATAAACATATCAACTTCAACTCCATCATTTTGCACATGAGGAACCTGAAGCTCCAAGAGGTTAAATGATTTGCCCAATGTCACACAGCCAGTGCTGAGGAAGGATTTGCTAACTTCACACCTATTGCCCGATTCTAGTTGCCTCTTAAGGTTTGTAAAGTACTTCCCTGACAATGCAATTTTTATCTCCATTTTGCTGAGAAGGAAACTGAGGATCAGAGAAAATATGCATCTTGCCTGGGGTCATATAACTAGTAAGTGTTGGAGCTAGGATGGAGAAGGAATCGGGAAGAATTTTACTGAAGCATGTCCCACCGTCACAGCCCAGCAGAATGCTCAAGTTAGCAAAGAACATGGGTAAAGAGAACTTACTGAAATAGCTGACATTTCTCTGTTCCCCTTGGATGGTCCCATTTTGAGTCATTATGAACTTCACAGGTAAGTTCTTTTAAAATGTCTATTACTTAATGACAGATCACTTCCATTCCTTCAGAACTATCACCATCTATCACATTATAGTCATCTTACTAGCAGCTTAGTTAAGGTCCTGTGCAGTCCTTAAAGAGTGAAGGATCTTTGTAATCTGCACCCTATCATTGAACACTGCCACTCCCTTAGTACGTGGTTTCATGGATTTCTTTTGTTCCAATTCACTACTTGCTCTACTGGTGTGTGACTCTTTTCATGACACCATTGTTTTAGGGTGGACTCCAAGACATGTTATACTTCACTTTAACATGGTCTGTTTTTCAGACTTTTCTTTCAGTTTGCCTGCAGCCTTGCCACTTTTTTTTAATAGTTATACTTTATTTTGACATTTTAAAAAATGTGGTGCTCCCAATTCTCTTCCTCCCTCCAGCCCTTTCCCATTGAGAAGGCAAGCAATATGATATCAATTATTCATGTGAAGTCATGCAAAACTTATTTCCATATTTTCCATATTGCAAAAATAAAAAAGCAAGAAAAACAAAGTAAGAAAAAATATGCTTCCATATGCACTCAGAATCCATCAGTTCTCTCTCTGGGTAAGGGTAGCATTTTTCTTTGTGAGTCCTTTTGGAATTGTCTTGGATAATTGTATTGATTAGAGTAGCTACATCTTTCACAGTTGATAATCATTACAACATTCCTATTACTATGTGTACAATGTTCTCCTGGTTCAGTTTATTTCACTTTGCATCCCAGGTTGTTCTGAAACATCCTGTTCATCATTCTTATAGCACAAGAGTATTCCATCACAATCATATGCCACAATTTGTTCAGCCATACCTCAATTGATGAGCATCTTCTCAATGTTTGTTTTTTGTTTTGTTTTGTTTTTTTGCTTTTTTGGAGGGGGAGAGGACAGGGCAATTGAGGTTGTGACTTGCCCAAGGTCACATGGCTAGTAAGTGTTAAGTTTCTGAGGCTGGATTTGAATTTAGGTCCTCCAAGGCCAGTGCTCCATTCACTGTGACACCTAGCTGCCCCTAAATGTCCAATTTTTTGACACCACAAAAAGAGCTGGTCTAAATATATTTTTACATATAGACCCTTTTCCCTTTTCTTTGATCTCTTTAGTATATAGACCTAATAGTGACCTTGGTGAGTCAAGAGGTGTGCCAAGTTTTAAAGCATAATTCCAAATAGTTTGAAAAGCTGTATCTTCTGAAAACTGCTGTTCATATTCTTTGACCATTTATCAGTTGGAGAATGGCTCTTATTTTTATAAGTTTGGTTCAGTTTCCTATATATTTGAGAAATGAAACCTTTATCAGAGAAATTTGCTGTAAAAAAAATTTCCCCCAATTTCTTGCCTTCCTTCTAATTGGGGCTGCATTGATTTTGTTTGTGTAAAACTTTTTAAATTTCATGTTATCAGAAGCGTCCATTTTAATTTCCATGATCATCGCTACCTCTTGCTTTGTTATAAATTTTTCCTTTATTCATAAATATATCCAGTCAGGCAAATTTTTCTAAGTTCCCTTAAGTTGCCTAAGATATTGCCCTTTGTGTCTAATTCATATACCCATTTTTACCTTATCTTGGAGTTGGAGATGTGGATTTATGTTTAGTTTCTGCCAAACTATTTTCTAGTTTTCTTGGCAATTTTTGTCAAATACTGAATTCTTGTCCCTGAAAGTTTGATTTTGTGTTTATCAATCACTAGATTACTACAGACATTTAACAACTCTATATTATGTACCTAATCTATTTCACTGAGCTACCACTCTGTTTCTTAAAAAGTACCAGATTATTGTGATGATTACCACCTGGTAATATTGTATGAAATCTGATACTCTTAGGCCACTTTCCTTTGTTTTTTTCCCATCAATCTGCCTTGCCACTGTGAAGAACCTCTTTGACTTGGGACTCTGCTTTCCTAATTGGTGACTCCCTTCTGTGATCACCATTTCAGGAAGGACTTTAGCCATTCTTTACTTCTTTCACATCTGGACTCACATCTTGAACTTGATCTTTTCCTTACTTGCTACTTTGCCATGTTGGAAAACTCTCTGCCCCGAGGCTCTGCTGTCGTATTGGTGACTTCTTCCCAAGGACCACCATGCTAGGCAGGAAATGAGCCATGTTTCATTTGACCAACACCAGGGCTCATGCTCCCAATTTCTCTTTCTTCTTGCTTGCCACCTTGAACCCTTCCATCCTGCGTCTTCCAGTTTCCCTGTATTTGTTGTCTTCCCCTCTTAGAAAGTAAACTTATAGAAATGCAGACTCTGGTTTACTTGCATTTTTGTCTTTAGTACTTAACAAAGTGTCTGGTACACAGTAAGCACTTCAATGTTCTATTTGTCTGCCTGCTTGTCTGCTACGTGTTTGTGTGTCTGTCTATCTATCTATCTATCTATCTATCTATCTATCTATCTATGTACCTACCTGGTAACCATACTTCTTATAATAAGCCTTTCCATATTCAACTAGATTAGTCCTTGGAAACTAGACCCACAGTATGTCACTGAGTCCTATTCAAATTTTTTTGCAGCTTGGTAGGGATTGTCATAGCTTGTTATGTACTGACCTAGCCTTTGAGAATTCCACTTCAATTCAATACCCCAATGAGGCATTGAAATAGGATTGTAGTGGAGAGAATAGACAGTTATATTAGAAAATTATATGCAGAAAAAAAAGTTTGATGATGTAAAGTCTTTCTCCACTGTGAATGTGCTAATAAATGATGCCATTTTGTTTTATATTTTATAAGACATATGTCTAGGGACAAGAATTAATACCTTTTTTTGGGGGGGACTTTATACTATACACTAAATAGTGACATATTACTGTAGATTTTGGAGAGATAGGTATTTGTGTGTTTTACTCTGACATCTTTTACATTCTCTTTCTCACATGCATGTGTACACACACACGTATACACAGACACACAAACACACACACAGTGTTGACCCTGGTTTCTCAGAGGCAAGTCCAGTGGATCAAAACTAGAAAAGTTTTAAGCATAACCCTAAGACAGATGATGTGATCATCTGCCAAGCATCAGCCTAGCTAAATGTGGAGAGGTTGGTTAACAAAGGCTGATGAATTTTAGTCACAGGGACTAATAAAGCCATTTATTGAGGCACAAAGTGAATTATACTGGGTATTGGCTGGGAGAGCTCCCACACCAATGAGATCACAAATCTTTCTTTTTACTCATAGACCCCATGCTGAAAAGCTTCGAAAAGAGAGCGCCTATTAGGAGAGACTTAGGAGGGAGACATTTCTCTTCCCTATCTAGGGAATTTACGTTCTGTAACACAAAATAAAAAGGCCTCATAAGCTCAGAACCAGAAGATCTGAACTATAGTCACATCTCTGCCGTTAACTAGGTATGTGACCATAGAAAAATATCTCAACTTCTCCAGTCATATTCTTCTCCTCTGTAATATGGGTGAGTTGGACTAGATCTGCTTTAAGGTCTTATTCAACTCTCAAACTCTATAAAACCTAAGGGAAGTTTAATTTTATTAGATTCAACAAGCATTTCTTAAGCATTTTCTATGTGCCAGGTACTGTGCTAAGTTCTTGGGATTCAAAACTCCCTGATATTGTGCCCCCCACAAAAAACAACCCCTAACCCCTACCCTCAAAGGACATATTCTATTTGGAGGAATAACATATGCACACAAACGTCAATACAAAATGATCTCAGGAGGCAGTATTAGCAACAACTGAAGAATCAGTAGGAGAATCGGAATCTTCTAGGGAGAGACATGAGCTGAGCCCTGAAAGTGTTTCGGGGTTCCAGGAGGTAAATTATTTCAAGCATGAAGGAGAGCCTACCCAAAGATTGGAGATGAGATGATGTATATGGGGAACATTGAATGGGAATAGAATGTGGAGTGAGCGATTAGGAATAATGTGTGATCAACCTAGAAAGATAGATTGCAACCACATTTTTAAAGATTTAAAGATTTTAAAGAGCTATAAAACCAAGCAGAAGAGTCTGTATTTAATCTTACAGGCAAAAAAGATCAACTAAAGTTGATTGAGCAGGGGAGCAACACAGTCAGAGCTCTGCTTTGAGAACACCATTTTGCTAGCTCTCTGGCACATGGGATGGGGAAGACAAGGATGAGGAGATCAATTAGGGGATTATTATAGTAGTGCTGGTAAGCAATGATGAGTGTTCCACAAAATAGACATATATATATATATACTCAGCAAAAAAATATTATACTGTTTTTCTTATACTACACTAAGGCCTTATAAAATGAGAGAAAATATGTATAGAAGCAGTGTAAAGGCAGACATCGATCATATTTCTATATATTTAAAACAATTCCACATGACTTAATTTTATTCTGGACATTTTATGACAGTATCAGGACTTACCAAATTCATGGAGTTTTAAGAGAGCATGCAAAAGAAGCCTTTATAAACTTCTGCTAAATAAAGAGTTTCAATCCAATGACCAACAGACTGGCAGAGAGACAATGATGTAAAAAGCCTAGTTATAGAAAGAGAGGAGATGTAGCCATGGTAGCAGAATTGCTCAGACAAGTGGTTTGTTCATTTCTTTGTGCATGAAAAATCATTGCATCTTTTCTATATGGATAATCTAAATGAGATAATGCAGGGGGAGCCCCCAAATCCATCAGAGAATTACCTCCTTAGAATCAGGTTTTATTTCCTGCTTTGATAGTTGTCTAACAAGTGTGCAGTTGGCACACGGATCCCTTTGTCCTAAGTGATGTTACTCAGTTAGGTGACTGAGTGAATATGCTTGTTTTGACAGAATACATAGCATTCAAAAACTCAACACAAATGTAGTTCACTTTTCTAAAAGAAGGGAGTCCTCATTTTTAAAAATGAAACCTACAGATGGTCCTTAAGGCCTGGGGGAGGAATATCATAAAAGAAGGGGTTTCTTTTGGTTATTTTTATGTTATTTTTCTATTTTGTCCAAACCTCATGTGGATCTTGTAATGCTTTAGAAGGACTCTCCAGCTCCCGAAATCCTTTCAGGGAGAAAATAGAGGTGTCCATTTTTCCTTGGCAATAGGGCCAACATGACAGCAACCATTGTCTACAATATATACAGGTCCTTTTTATAAGACTATTATAGATGAACTTATAATGGACAAAATGGGGTGTGTGTGTGTGTGTGTGTGTGTGTGTGTGTGTGTGTGCTGTGCTCAACTGAACTTCTATCATGGCTCTTATTCCAGTTGCAGGAAGAAATTAGCCCTTGGAGAGGAACTGACCTTCCCCTGCCTAATCTTAATTCTATTTAATTATGTATGTGTTTTTTAAAACGCTGTTAAGGAATACATTTGCCAGACTTAATATTACTTCTCATAAACACTTGTGGTTGACACTATCCTGATGTTGCCTAAGGTCCCTTTATTTGTGGCATGAGGTCAAAATGGGAGGCACCCAGGAGAGAGGAACCCTTCTTAGTGTTCTGGGAGCTCGACCCCCAAAAGTTGCACTCTCTAACTGGGAATTAAAGCAGCAGTCATTCTACAAGTAGGTGGTGCAAAGATGCACCTGGGATCATCAAGAAGCTATGTTCAAATCTAGCCTCAGACACTCACCAGCTGTGTGACCCTGATCAAGTAACTTAACCTCTGTTTGCCTCAATTTTCAAATCTTTCATATGGAAATAATAATAGCATCTATTTCCAGGGTTGTTATGAGGACGAAATGAGATAATATTTGTAAAACTCTTAGCACAATGCCTGATAGCAGAGTAGGCACTTAATAAATACATGTTCCCTACTTTTTTCTTCTGACACATTTTTCAGTCATTTTTCAGTCATATTTGACTATTCATGACCCCATTTGGGTTTTGTTTTGTTTTTTGGCAAAAATACTGGAGTGGTTTGCCATTTCCTTCTCCAGCTCATTTTATAGCTGAGGAAACTGAAGGGAAGAGGGTTAAGTAACTTGCCCACTTGTCATGTGACTCTGGGCAAGTCACTTAACCCTCTTCCCTTTTGAGTGTCTGAGGCCAAATTAAAAACCTAGATGTTGGTGATTCTCTGGTAACTATGTATGTATGTAATGGTCAGACACGTAGAAGCCCTGTTTGTTGGTCTGTCAAATTGTGATATTTTCTTTGTCTGTATTTTTTTGTCTGCTTGTAATTTCTGGTTGTATTTTCTGAAGTTCAGGGTGCTGCCTTTTTCCCCTAAATTAAGCGAATGATATCTAAGTTTGATTAAAGTAAGATTGTTAACCTTTTTGAGTTGCTTTCCTTTAGAAAAGTAGATAAAAGAATTGGTGCTAGCAGCCATCCTGGGAATGCTAGAGTGCTTGCTGCTATAAGACCCTACTTCAGAAACAATCTATTTCAGAAATCTTCCCAAAACTGGCACTACCTGCTCCTGTTTCATATGTAATTTTGAAAAAAAAAAATTAATCTTCTTACTGACTCTGACCAAGTCATCCTAGTAGATTCTCACCTCATGTTGAAAAACCTTCCTCTTCTTCCTCCTCCCTGCCAACAAATTCTCTCCACTCCATTTTATCCTAAATATGTCCTACTATATCATTTTCATCTCCTGGTTTTCTTCCTCTTAAGAATATCCTCTGGAGAAGGAGAAAATGAGTTGAAGGTGGCCCTGCAGGATGAATGATGCCTCCTCCTGAGCTTGGTCATGACACACCACCCATCATTCAGTGGGTCTGGAAAATACCAGCTCCACAATGTAGCTGACTCATTGTCTACAGAGTGAGACAGCTGGCTCCTTTCATTCAGTACAGATATCAGATCTCAAGTGGAAGTGATTGTATTACACATAATAGGTGCTTTTGTTAAATGAAGGAGTGAATAAATGTATGAATTAATAAAGTCCTGGATTTTACTCTGGCTTTAAAATTGGGGCATGTCCACCCCCTTACCCCCATCCTCTCATCATATCTTCCAGGTTCTACTTTCAGCTGAGGAAAAGTCCTGTAGTAATGGCCCACCAATGACCTGATCCTTGTACTCTGAAGGGAGAAAAGGTGCTGTGCTCATGCCCACAAGGATGTAGAGAATTCAGATTCATGAGCCTAGAAAATACAAAAGTAAAGCAATTCCTCCTCCCTCCCCCTTCTCACCTGGTCACATCAGGTTTCACTTTCCCTTGTACCACACCGGCCCCATTTCCTATATTTTCAAAATGAGGAGCCTTATCAGGCTCAGTAGTCATAAGTGTGACAAAAAGTAAAACTGTCCTGAGCATAAAATTGTTTTATCAGAAGCTTCTATACTGTGAAGTAAGGAAGGAAAATCAATAGCTTAAGAGTGAGAAAAATCCAAAAGAAGGAAGAATTAGGGGGCAGAAGTTCAGCCATTCCATTTTAACCAAATGTGTTACAGAGAAAACAGAGTATAGCCAGGAATGTTTCTGCTGAGTGATGAAGGAATATACCATAGACATAGCCTCCTCTCAGTTGCTACAGCTTTTTCTCAGTCCTTTCTCTTGCTGGGCACTGAGCCAGAAGCTTTAAAGAAACATGTCATGTCTTCTATTCTGCTTTCAGACTCTATACATACTAATGCATTAAAAAGCATCCATTGCTATAACCTCCTGCCTTGAAGGCCCAGATGAAAAATGTGACTCCCTCTCCCCTCGTGATTGGGGACCCATTCTGAACACCCAGGGATGGAACTGCATGTGTTCCTTCCCTCAGCTTTCCTAAAGCTAAACCAAAGCTTGGCTTCAGCCTTAGTGAGCACAGGTCAAGATAAAGTAGGTTGGTCTTCTTCTTCTGTGCCTGTTCCATGAAGCAGCATTTGCAGGTGACAGACAAAATATTGATCCCAACACTGAGATTTGTTTGCAAAAAGGAGCTCACCAAGAAAGAGTACCTAGGTAAATAGGAAAAAAATTGCAGTGAAATACTGCCCTTTTTCTTATTTGGTCCTCCAGTAATGCTTCCTTCGAATTGTAGCTTAGATGCTGTCCATGTTTCTGTGGCCAGGGCTACATTCATACTTGATTCATCTCAACAGAAGGTCACACTGCTGCTATCAGTTGATAGACTTAAAGGCTTCTGAATCTAAGCCTTGGCTAGGAAATTAGCTTTTATTGGAAGAGAGGGAAGCAAAATTGGAAGAGAGGTCATAGGATCATAGGATCAGAGATTTATAACCAGGAGAGACCTGAGTTCAAATCCAACCTCAGACATTTACTATGTGACCTTGGGCAAGTCACTTAACCTTGTTTGCCTCATGTTTCCTTATCTGTAAAATGAACTGGAAAAGGAAATGTCAAACCAATATCTTTTCCAAGAAAACCCCATATAGGGTAATGAAGAGTCAGACATGATTAAACAGCAACATGTGCCAAGCACTGTGCGAAGTACTTTATAAATGTTATTTCATTATATCTTTCCAACAATCCAGGAAGGTAGGTGACATTACAATCCCCATTGTCTGAGACAAAAGATAAGTGAATTGTCAAGGGTCCCATAGCTAGGAAATATCTGAGGTCACATTTGAAGTCAGATCTTGCTGAACCCAGGCCCAAAACTCTATCCACTGCACCACCCAGATGAATATAAATGATAGGAATTCAGGTTTTCTGACTCCAGAGGTAAGCACCTATTTCAGTATATTAGCTGCCCTCCCTGATGTATGTTAAGTTTAAGTCACAGTCTTTCAGTTGGAAATCTATCTGGAATAAGGCAAGGAAGAGACTTGTGCTGGGGAATGTTTAACAGCCACCTCTGAGGGGGAAATATATACTCATACACTTTTAAAAATCCATATTAGGAATATTTTCTCCATCACTTTCTTAAGTTTAAACAATGAACAAAACAATGAATCAAACCCTAATTTGTAATGTTTGCTGATTTCCAAAGTGTAAATGCTCATACTAAAAATTTAATGATCAACTATCTTAAACTGGTGTAAACTGGTTCCAGGACACAACTACAAGATGCCCAAATGAAAATGTTCCCTCCCACCTCTACCCCTAAAGAGTAGCTAAGTACAGCCATTCCCCCAGCTTCTGATTCCTTCCCTGCTAAGGTCTCCTTCCACCTACTCTGTGTGAATCTTGAACATATCTATTTATGTACAGATTTTCTTTTTCATTAGAACGTTAATTCTTCGAGGTTAGGGACTCCTTTCATCTTTTCGTTGTATACCCTGATGCTCATCACAAAGACTGCTATAAATTAAATGCTGGAGTCCTTCTCTGGTTTTTAAAGTTCATAGGAAAAAAAATGATTGGTGACATGAACTAGGTGTTCATGTAGGTCCTAGTTTATCTGGAATGTCTCATCACATTTGGAAAGACACTGGAGAATCATGAGGAAACACGAGTGAAGGTAGCTCATATTGATAAATGCTGCTAATCTAAAGCTGTCAATCAACTTTGTCAGTTCTTCCAAGCCTCTAAGTCAACTAAGTGGGTTCCATACTACCTCAGGACAGACTAAATAATAGCCCTGAGAAGATAGAAACTTAGTCATTGAGTCACATTAGAACAACTAGCAAGAAAAAAAGATACTTAAGAATTCAGTAGCTACCATAGAAAATTCTTTTGAAAAAAGCCTATCATCAAGCTTCTCAATAATCTTATTCATGGGTTTATAAGCTGAGAAGACACAAAGGCAAGGGCAAGAAGAAGGAAAAAAAATGACTAAAACCTCTGTCTACATTTGGACATTCTTGTGACTAGAAATATGAACAGCCTTTTGAAGACATAATTAATGATCCCACACATGTACTATGTTGGCTTTTGTAACTCCAAGCAAGTGTTTTGTGGAAGGAGTTTATTCCTGCAGAGAAATGGTCACTAGAGGCCCATTAAAATTTTTTCCATAGAAGGCTCCCTGACAGTGGTGCTCCATTATCCTATCCACAAATTGTATTCTTAGAATTAAAATGGGTTGTTGCTGATAAAGTCTGAGAATGTGTATGGAATTCAATTCCAAGCATGGATTGACAACATTCCACTGTTATTCTGACAAGCCCTATATTTGATGTCAAAAGCCAGAGATGGGTAACTACTGACCATTAATTTAGTGTTCATTCAGAGCCAAGTTAACAATACTGCAGCTTATAGATGGTCTGTCCTATAGGCCTGTGAATCAATCAACCAAACATTAAATAAATATACATACATAAATAAATATATATATGCCAACCACAGTGCTAAGTGCTAGGGATAACAAAAAAGGGTATGTATTGTTCCTGTCCCTGTTACAACAGAAGAAACAACGTATGCATACATAAGTTTATAAGGAATATATATATAAATGAATCCAGGTGTCTGAGGAGAGAAAGCCCTAGCAGCTAGTGAAAGAAGGAAAAACTCCATGTAGAAGAAGGACTTTGAGATGAGCCTTAAAGAAAACCAGAATTTCTAAGAAGCAGAGGGAATGTATTAGAGCCATGGGGGATAGCCAATACAAAAACACAAAAATGAGAAATGGAGCATTTATGAAATAACTAGCAAGAAACCTTGGTGATTCTGACAAAAGGGGTGAGGGATATCTATCACATATAGAAAACTGAACTGTTTCCACATGAAGACATACCTAAGAGTCTGGAGTAATTTTTCCAGAAAATATGCCATCAGTCTTATAGCACTGAGCTAGCCTTTACTCTCCAGCAGTGTACAAGAAATGATATAGATCATGTTCTTCATGAGGTCAAGCTTAGCTCTCTATAGGGTTCCCTGTGGCCAGGAAAATAGCAAAAGTTGTGAGAGAAATGATTATTTCTCTCTCACATTAATAATCAATTATTGTATTAGGACCAGGATTTTTTTCAGAAGCCAGGAGGTTCTTCAGTCTCCAAAGGGCAATGTTGATAGATGAGAAAACCCAAATCCTCCCTTCCCTCACCAGTACAAACCATTTGATCCTAGATGGGAGACTACACCCAACTAGAGAAGCTTACAAAGATTTTTATCTAAGGTAAATTCTAGCCCTTTGTGTTCCACCTAGATCTGAGCAAATATGGGCCCTGTTTTATCTAAATTACCCTGAGTGGAGTGATATGGGTACAGATAAAACTGAGTGATCCCAGACCCTCATTAGAATAAGCCCATCTCTCAT
This sequence comes from Gymnobelideus leadbeateri, assembly GCA_011680675.1. Classification (NCBI taxonomy): domain Eukaryota; kingdom Metazoa; phylum Chordata; class Mammalia; order Diprotodontia; family Petauridae; genus Gymnobelideus; species Gymnobelideus leadbeateri. The sequence continues at coordinate 149,874 of WOXC01004692.1, read as the reverse complement.
TATAATATTCATTCTCTCATTACTCATTAAACTATCAGAGTTGATTGACACCCTCAGGAACATTTACTCTTCCAAGAGCATTATAAGTGTTGAGTTTGGCTACTTAGAAAATTTGTGATCACAAGCATTGTTAAGTTTAACCACTGCATGTTTTGAAATTTGAAATTCATGATTTTGTTGTTGTTTTTTAAGTAGTCAAAAGTTTGCTGTAGCACTAATATGACAAGGGGAGCTCTTTGCAAAACTCACAACTTAACAGGAGTGATGCTAAAGCTTATATAGAAAATGTTCAGTGAATGGTGGACCAACTGTGCTAATTAGGTGGTGAACATGCAGTTTCTGTACCTTGGGTACAGGTGTCATTCACTACTGGCAAACCTAGGAGCTGGGGTTTTCTAAGGGGTGTGTTTTTGGTACATCATATCTCTAACAAGATACCCTTGGAAGTTGGCATCTGTAGCTTGACTTCTGGATTGTATACTTAACTGTAGGAATCAGTACAAGACAGTCCAGATGGTACAAAGTAGTCCTATTTATACAAGGGAAATTCTACAGAGGTCAGCTTGTTCTTGTAACAGGGAAAGATAGTTTGCCTCACTTGTGCCTATTCGTGAGTTATTGAGAGAGGGTCTTTGAACTGGGGAAAGATATGATTCTAGGGTTAGGGTCCAGCATAAGCATCCCGTCGGAAAGGGTAGTACTGTTCCAGGTGCCATGACTTTTGCCCTATTGTCATTTACGCCATCACCTGCTACTCCCTTTTTTTCTCCTTGGTATGCTATATGCTGTAGCACAGAGAAATTATAAATAAATGTGAAAAGTTGAAATATCTAATATAACTTTAACAAACCACAACGCTATAAACTACTAATTAAAATACAAGCAATGATACATAGCTAAACAGAGACAATAATGACATCTTGACTAATGAATAAACTGAAGAACCAATCATAGGAATAATTAATAACTCTGAAAAAGAATGATAGTGATGGGACTACATAACAAATTTCTGAGATCTAGCTAACGTAGTCCTCAGAAGAGGTAAGAAATATGCTTCCAAAAGTGTATATTAACAAAATGGGGGGAAAGGAGATGATTGACAAACTAAACATGAAATTTAAAAAATTAGAAAATCATCAAATAAACAAATTTATTGATCACAAAAGAAGGAAATTTGAAAATTAGAAGAAAAAAAAAAGAGAGATTGTAGATCAAAGAGTTTAGCCTTGATCAACAAGTCAAAAAGCTGGTCCTTTGAAAAGAGTAACAAAATCAACAAACACTGAAACAATCTTATTGAAAATAAATGAGAGGAAAGTCAAATTATCAGAATAAAAATGAAATGATAACAGGGAAGAAACAAAAGAGTTATCAGAACCTCTCATTAAGAGCCAGGCAAACACAGTGCACATGTATAATCCATGCTACTTAGAGGAAGAGTGAAGCTGGTGATCAGTGGAGACTGAGAGTTTTGAGGGGCAATCAGACTAAAGTCAAACCTATGGCTGGTGACCAAACTTAATTCTGCCATCAAAGTTTTGGTGGTGATAAGTAGTGAGTGGAGGGCCACTTCACTTTGATCACCAACAAGATAAGGAGACCCACTTTAAAAATCAAACAATGTTATGTGAGCAAAATTGACAAGCGAAAAGAAAAGGAGAAATACCTTTAAACATATGAAATATTAAAATTAACAGATAATGAAATGGAGATTTCAAGCAATTCAGTTTCAGAAAAAGAAATTTAACTAGAAAAACAATAACCAAAGGATGAGGTGGGGGAGAGGGAATCATAATGCAGATGAATTTATAGATACATTATATCAAACTTTAAAAGAAAATCTCCTTCCTATATTACACAGATTATAAAAAATCGGGGAAGAAAATATTACTAGCTGTGTGACCCTGGGCAAGTCACTTAACCCTGTTTGCATCAGTTCCTCATCTGTAAAATGAACTAGAGAAAGAAATGGCAAACTACTTCAGTATCTTTCCAAGAAAATCCCAAATGGGGTCACAAAGAGTTGGAAATGACTGAAAAATGACTGAACAATGACAAAAAATAAAGAATTTGGGTGACAAAAAGTCTCAGGGAAATTGAAAGGAGGTTTTACAGAAAGTGGGCCTGAATGTTAATAATCATACCACAAAAGAATAGAAGAAAACCAGATAAGATACTTTTTTTTCCCCTAACAAATCTGGGAATGAGATGAGAAGGGGTATATTCTTTGGGGTTTTTGTTTGTTTGTTTTTTGGAGGGGGGAAGGCAGGGCAATTGGGGTTAAGTGACTTGCCCAAGGTCACACAGCTAGTAAGTGTTAAGTTCTGAGGCAGGATTTGAACTCCTGACTCCAGGGCCAGTGCCCTATTCACTGTGCCACCTGGCTGCCCCAAAAGGCTTATATTCTTAAACAAATAAGGTGATCACAAGAGTCAAAACAGATAGTTTTTGTGAAACTGAATTTATTTTGCTCTAACAAAATCAATGTAACTAGTTTAAGAAGGAGAAGTTTGTTGAGGAAAATATTTGCATCAATATGATTGCCAGGTATCCAAATTCAAAGGTATATAGGAAAATAATATGCCAAAATGGTAACAAACACAACTCACTAAGAACTGACTGAAACTGACCTGGTCTTTATTCCCAGACCAATGAATTACCTGGGACTGACTAGATATTGTCATTCCCAGCCTCTGATTATTTTGCAAATCTCCCAAACTCTTCCTTGCATAGATTCCCAAGATTTCTTTATAGAATTTTGCTTGTTATGCAAAATAACTTACCACATGATACTGTGAGGTGACTAACCCCTTCCACCTACAGCCTAGCCATTCTCTTTTCCTTAGTACCCTATATAAATTCTGTTCCCAGCTCCCTCTTTGGGTACTCCACCACTTGCAGTCCAATTGCCCTGATTAAAGAACTCTATTTTGTATTCACAGTTTTCATTTAAACTCAAGTTGACAGTGGTCAGAGGTTATGAACAAGAACTTTCAAAAAAATTGCAAACTACTAAAAGTTATATGAGATTGTGCCAAGTTAATAATAATGATATGAGGAAAGCAAATGAAAACAAATGGGATTTCTCCTCACTCCCAACAAGTTGGAAAAAACTATAAAAGATGTAAATAGTCAATGTTGGAAGAATTATAAAGAAGTAGACAACATAATACCTTGTTGGTGGAGTTGTAAATTGGTCCAACCATTGTGGAAAGCAAGTTCAAATTATACTAAGAAAATATATAAAATATATCTTTTTGACCAGAGATATTAGACCTATAACCTAAGCACATTAAAGACAGGAAGAAAGGTGTAAGGTACATTAAGACATTGACAATGACATAAAATTGTTAATATAATGATAGAAATTGTTACTACCAAATGTAATATGAACTGCTACTCCCTTTAAATGAACCTGGAATCATCAGAGTTTCAGTAATGTCCTTATATTGCTACTATAAGATATTTACTCTTTGTTAGTTTGTGTTGAATCCCACCCTGGCTTCCCCTCACTCAGTCATTTTGCCATGTAGGGGAATCTAGCTCAAATTGGATCTCAGTTTCTAGTGTTCTTGTACCCTTCCATTGGAAATCATTCCATGAAGGGCAAAACATCCAGAATGAAGTGGTTTTCCTTGCCCAGATTGCCAAGGGCCACTGTGGTCTCATGACTGGGCCTGCTAACTCATACTGCCTCTTCCCCCTCTCTTTCTAAAGGTATAAGAAGCTTTTGCGTGGGTTTTGGAGTACAGAAATCCACTGATGTCCACCAGTGTGGCAGGTTTACAACCCTCTTACCTCAATTAAAGACCATTATTCCTCATGTCATGTAAAGAGCTAGAATCAAAGCAGATGACCACTGATTGGGGAATGAATAAATTGTCATACATGATAGCAATGCAATAAGATTGTGCCATGAGAAATGATGCATATAAAGAATATATGAGTATATGGGAGGTTCAAAGTGAAGTGTATAGAATTAAAGAACAGTCTACACAATGACTCCAACAGTGTAAACTGAAAGAACAGTAGTTACAACATCAACAATAATAAAAACCAATACTGAACACTGTAAGTATAACAGACAAGACTGGCACTGAGAAAGATGTTTTAGAATGAACTCTTCACTAGAGAAGGTGAGGAACTATTGAGGTGAAGAACAATATGCATTATCAGGCTTGATTGGTGCAGACTAGTTTTGCTGATCTGCTTCCCTCCTTCTTCTTTTTTAAAAATTCTATTATAAGTGAGAGTTCTTTTGAATGAGGGGAGAATATATGGGAAAGTAAAGGTAATATAAAAAGCAAACATTATCTATAATTTAAAAAAAATACAACTAGAAAGTTGGCAAAGTAATAATTGTGAAACAAATACAAAAGAAAAAAACTGAAAATCAGAGGAGAAGAGAAAGAACTGATAGAGCTCAAATGCAGATCAAGGCATACTATTTTCACTTTTTTGTGTTTTTTTTTTCTTTTCTGTTTCTTCTTTCACAACGTGACTAATGTGGAATTATATTTAACATGATTGCACAGGTATAACCTCTATCAGATTGCTTACTATCTTGGGGAGGGGGGAAAGGAGAGAGGGTGGAAGAAAATTTTGGGACTCAAAATCTTATAAAAAAATGAATGTTGAAAACTATCTGTACATGCAATTGGGGTAAAAATACTATTTACATAAAAAAGCAAAGGTAAATAAATTGACAGCATATTACTTTACACTGACAAACTAACCAATGCATCCTGATTAAACTAAAAAATGCTTGGAATAACAGTGTCTAATTTTGTTTAAAAGGGAACAAAATCTAATTATCAAAATAAAAATGAGGAGGAATTAATGACAGATGGAGTGGAAATAAATGAAATTATGAGAAACTATTGTACTTAATTGTTTGCCAACAAAATGAAAAGCTGGAAAGAAATAAATACATATAAACAATTCCAAAAATCTAAATTACTCAAATTAGCAAAAGAGCAAACTAAACATCTCAATTTCAGAGACAGAAATAAGTCAAAAATGAAAGGGGAGAGGGAACTCCTGAATCAGATAGATTTGCAACTTGACAAATACTTCCATCAAACATTTACATAGCAATTACTCCTAAGTTTTGCAAACTGTCGCCAAAAATTGGCAATAAGGTACTCCCCAAAACTACTTTTATGAGACAATCATGATCAAGAAGAAGTAAAGAATAAAGAAAACCATAGATAACTATCACTAATGGATATTGGCATAAAATATGAATTTACTTAGAATAACCAAGTTAGATTTATACTAAGAATGAAAGAATGATGCAACATTACAAAAATAATTTAAATAAATCATAGTGTTAGTTACAAAAACAAAACTCTAAAGGATTAGATCAATACGTGTGTGTGGGAAAGCCTTGGTCATGGATTACTCATTAATATTTTTTAAAAATACTAATGTATATTAGAAATGAAAAGATCTTTGCTTAATATTATTTTTTTAATTATCTAAAATCAAGAGCTAACTTTATTTATAAATGAAATTTACTTCTTCCCCTCAAAAATATCAAGGGTGAAGCAAAGAAAGCTACTATTGACTTAATGCTAGGAATGTTAGCTGCAGCAATAATACAAGAAAAAGAAATTAAGGGAATAAGCATAGTCAAATGGGAGACAAATTAACTCTACTTGCAGATGTTATTATGTTTTATTTAGAAAATTGAGAATTGAAGGGGCGGCTAGGTGGTGCAGTAAGTACAGTGCTGGCCCTGGAGTCAGAAGGACCTGAGTTCAGTTCCAGCCTCTGACACTTAACACACACAAACAAAAAACCTAGCCATGTGACCTTGGGCAAGTTACTTAACCCCAATTGCCCTCCAAAAAAAAAATTGAGAATTGAATAGAATTTTTTACTTCAATTAAGAAGCATGATTTAAAATAAATCCTTAAATAATTAGCATTTTCATATACTGTTATTATTAAAACCAGGAGGAAAATATAGAAATAGAAATCATATTTAAAAGAATTTAAAATTGTATTAAATATCTGGGAGTTAGCCTACCAAGACAATACAATGTATAATCTATGACAAAATAATTTCCATAAAAATAAGGCAGACTCTATATAGTTGGAAAAGAATTCAAAATTAATGACTGGGCCATGCTAATAAGTTATAAAATGATGATACCATCTAATTACATATTTTTTGCTATTAAATCAAATTGCCAAATATATACTTTGTAAGGAAAAAATTTTACCTAGAGCAATAAAAGGTCAAGAATATCAAAGAAAATAATTAGTAAAAAAAAAAAAAGAATAAAGAGGTGGGAGAGAGAGAGATGTCAATTATTTTATAAAGCAGTTTTTATCAAAACTATCTGTTATTCTGGTCCCAAAACTCATTGGTATGGAACTCTCTCCTTATTGGTAGAGATGAAAGTCCTCCCCCAAGTGAGGCCTGAAGTGGAGATGGTGAGAGGCAAAAGAGCTCCAGCATTCACCATTCTCCTTCAGTTCCTCTCAGGATTCTTCAGGCTAGTCCTTTTGGTGACTCATCAAACTTTTAATTTAGTCTCTTCTGGAACTTCTAGCTTCCATCTTTGAGAGAGAAGATAGAAGAGGCCAACTCCACTTCAGAATGATGAAGGAAGGGACTGAGAAGAAACCAATATGAGAAGAGCTGGCATTCTCCATCTGTCCCTATGCCCAATTTGCTGTAGGATAGTTTTCCCTTGAGTGAGATCTAGGACTCTCTCTCTCTCTCTTTCTTTCTCTCCCTCTCTCCCTCCCTCTCTCTCCCTCCTTCCCTCCCCTTTCTCTCTCTCTTTTCTTTCTCTCTCTCTCTTCTTCTCTTCTCTCAGTTAAACTGAGTTACCCTCCTCCCAAATGAAAGAACTCCTTCAATCTGTATTATTTGGTATATAGTCTCTTTTGTATACACCTTCTCTGATTTCTGTTTTTCTGTGACTTGGACAAATGGGTATCTTTGCCAATTGCTGTTTGTTCATTGTGGAACTATTATTTGGTGGGAAAAGTTTTTGTTTTGTTCTTTATTTTGAAAAAGGATCAATGACATCATGGGTGGTGTCTTGACTTGCATGTAAATTAGATTTAAATGAGGTAGACCTGCCCAAAGTCTTCAGCCTCACTTTCTCTTCCTGAGTCAGCAAAGTCCTGTGGCAGAGCAAAAATCAAGATGACTGGTCCAGGAAGTGATGGATGACCTAACTAAGCTCTAAGTGCTCCACAGTGCATGCTTCAGCCACCTTCATGGCCACTGGAACAAATTATTCTCATCTAGTCATTCCCCTTGGGGGAAAGTCTTCACATGCTTGAGGGAGACTTCCCCCAGTTTCTGTGCTTGTTGGTTACCTTCAACCTGGTTAGGTATTCAGTCAAGTTGGTTTAATACAGTGTAGCCCCATGCTACAGTTACTTGGAGCCACAGGTAAAGGTGGACATCAAAAGTGGATGAACAGCCCGCACGCCAGAGGTGCTAGTCATCCTTGGACAACATATAAGCACCTGGTGGAAAGGGAATGAAGCTTTAGATATAGAGTTTGAGGTCTTGCTTACTCATTAAAGAAACCACTATCAGAAGCTAAATTGAACCACAATACCACACATCCTAGACAAAAGGTTCCCAAACTTATTTGACCTACCACCCCATTTAAAAAAAAAAATACTCATTGCTCTCTTGTAAATCTTTTTTTAAGTCCTTTAACAAATTTCTTTTTGGAAATTTGTATCATCTCCCCCCAAAATGTTGTTTTTTAATAATGCATCTTAAATTTAATAATTATTCTAAATTCGTGGGAGTTTTTCTGCATTGAAATTTTGATGATACTGTATCATGTAACTGTATAGGATTATGTTTTATTTAAGTCATTACACCCACAGATTCCTGCCAATGCATGCTGGACTTCCTGATAGTGCCTGATATACTTGCAGTCCAACACCTGCTTGCTAAGACTTGTCAGCAGACTTAACTACTGATTGGTTTTAACTTGAATTTTGTGCATTTATTTACAATGTAATCACTGTGTAATCACTAAGACTTTAACTCTGTTACACAATAGATGAAGCATGTACAAATGTTTTTTTTCAAAATATTCTTATCTTCCTTTCTTATGCTTCCACTGCCCCCTTATTTTGATGTAATGCCCCCCTCCCAATTTCACTTGAGATTACTACCACTCCCCCTGGATCCTTCCAGCGTTCCACTAGGAGTGGTATTGCCCACTTTGGGAACCTATTTATCTAGACTAATAATCTTTGAGCAATAGTTGAATACATATTTGAATGCAGCTGCTGACCATGGTGTTTCCTAGAGCTACAAATTGTCTAAGGGCAATCAAAACCATGTAAAAGAGGACTATGGAAACCAGTTTTTAAAAATGTTGAATTCAGACCTCAGAAAGAGCTACTGACTTTGATCGCAACTGACCTCATGATTGGAGCAGATCCAAACTAGTTTCCTAGCTGCTACACCTGAATTCCAAGTCTGCCATTCTTTTTTTTTTTTTAAAGCAATTGGGGTTAAGTAACTTGCTCAAGGTTACACGGCTAGTCATTATTTATGCGTGGGTGCTCATTTTCTGAGGCCGGATCTGATCTCGGGTCATCCAAACTCCGAGGCCGGCGCTCTTACTCACTGCTCCACCTAGTCGCCCCTTTAGGGCAATTGGGGTTAAGTAACTTGCCCAAGGTTACACCGCTAGGTTTTTTTGTTTGTGCGGATTAAGTGTCGGAGGCCGGCTCCCAACTCAGGTCCTTCTGATTCCAGGGCTGGCGCTCTATTCACTGCGCCACCTAGCCGCCCCCAAGTCTGCCATTCTTAATAGATCTCACCCCTTCCCACCTCCTCAGCCTCCCCTAGTTTTCTCTATGAACTTTTGGTTGTTATGTGAAACAACTTACATAACAACTTCTTAAAGTTCTGCCTGGCATAAGGCCTCCTCCCTGTTGAACTATATTTAACCTTGCCCCATTCCTCCTTCCTGTCTTAGGCATTCCAGTATTTTGGTGCTATGCAGTAGCCCTGAATCACAATTCCCTTGACACCATTCAAATACCCTAGTTTTGCTGTTTTGACAGTCACCTTTATTTCAGGTTGACAAGATATACTTTAAGCCCACTACTCCCTTCATCTGAGGAAAGCAGAGTAGTCTATCTTACTCATCTTCCCGATGAAGTCTAGGCTCTGAGAACCTCCTTGAACTCCGAATCTTCCCATTTGATGAGGCATTTTCCTGAGGCCGTAAACCTGAACCCTCCTCTCAGACACTGCCCGCTCAGATGTCCTGGTTCATGATTGTGAGGAGACCTTGGACTGTGTTTATGTCAGTAGAGCCGATTTGAAAGATCCCCCTCTCCCAAACCCTGAAGCAGTCTGGTACACAGATGGTTCAAGATTTATTGAACAAGGTGTGTGGGGTGAAAAACCCCATTCAAAATTTAATCAAGAACACGGAGGTTTCTCAAGATAAAAACAGTTATTTTTTATTCTCTTCCCCATGGGAAGAGGGCAGTCCTCCACATGACAGATCAGTGAGAAGAGGCATGTTACAGAAGACAGAATAAGAATTTATACCCTTGGGGGTGGCTAGGTGGCACAGTGAATAGAGCACTAGCCCTGGAGTCAGGAGGATTTGAGTTTAAATCTGGACTCAGACACTTTAACTACACACACACACACACACACACACACACACACACACACACACACACACACACAAATAACTAGCCATGTAACCTTGGGCAAGTCACTTAACTCCAACTGCCCTACAAAAAACAAAAAGAAAACAAAAAAAGGAATTTATACCCTAATGCAGCCAAGCGCCTGCCCCTGCTGTCCCTTCTCCTATTAGCTGGGAGCTGGGCTTACAATCTGACCACAAAATCTTCCCCAATGGCAAATAACAAAGAAGCCCTCCACTATCCCCTATTGGCTGGGAGGTGGGCAAGGGACCAAGGTAATGTTCATGTCCTTATTTGGCAAATGCTAAAGCAAGGGTGGAGGTTGAAAACCCCTGAAAGGGCCTGATGCTGATAAGGTGTGGCAAACAAGGGTGGGGGTCAAAGACTGCTGAAGAGGCCCAATGCAGATGTGGTAGTAGTAGGAAGGGTCAAACCGAAATTCTGGCTTGCTCCCACAAGAAAACTAATGGGCTGAAAAGTTTTCACCTTTTCCATTCAAAGGGGTCAGGAAAAGTGGATATTCAGTGGTCAGCCTCTACCAAACCATAGAGGCCAATTCCCTGGCCCCTGGGACCTCTGCCCAGAAGGCAGAATTGATAGCACTCACTAGAGCCCTAAAACTAGGGGAAAAGAAATTAGTGAAAATTTTTACTGACTTAAAATATGCTTTCCATGTTCTACATGCCCATGGAGCAATTTGGAAAGAAAGGGGATATCTGACAGCAAAAAAATTCCCCTATTAAATATGCACAGGAGATTTCACATATCCTCCAAGCTGTTCAAAAGCCCTCTGAGGTAGCTGTTATTTTTTGCAAAGGTCACCAGAAAGGGGAAACTGATCAGGCTGTGGGAAATAACCTAGCAGACACTGCAGCAAAGAATGCTGCCTACCAGTTGGCTGTATTTGCTTCTTTACTCCCACAGCTCCCCAATTCCTTCACACCTTCATACAGCCCTCAAGAACAGGCCCTTGCTAAGGAAAGGGGATACTCTCTTTCCTCCTCTGGGTCCACCCTCAGGACAACTTATCCCAGAGAAAAGTCAGGGGAAGTTTCTTTTTGGATTACACCAGGTCACACACTTGGGGAAGAATGCCCTCCAGTCTCTGATAAAGCCCATTTTTACTGGCAGTAAGCTAGGAGAAACCATCCTACAGGTCTGATGGGCCTGCCCAACCTGTGCTTAGGTGAATTCCAAAGGGGCAGTCAAACTGCCTCCCCTTTTAATACTGGTTCAGAGGAGGGGTACCTACCCAGATGAAGACTGGCAGATAGACTTTACACATCTGCCCCCATGTAGGGGTTTCAAATTTCTTTTGGTTTTTGTTGACACCTTTACTAATTGGGTAGCAGCTTCCCCTTGCAGAACTCAAAAGGCTCAGGAGGTATCAAAGTTCCTATTATAGGAAATTATACCTCATTTTGGCTTGCCTAGCTCCTTATAGAAAGTGGCCCAGTTTTTATTTCACAGATAACCCAGGCAGTGGCAAAGACACTTAAAATCACTTATGACCTCTACTCAGCCTGGAATCCAACATCCTCTGGTAAAGTAGAGAAAATGGATCATACCCTTAAGGATCCTTACTAAGCTAGGCATAGAAACCTGAGAAGAATGGGTTAAGAATCTACCAATTGGGCTGCTCAGAGTCGGAATCACACCTTGGGAAAATATCAAGCTTAGTCCCTTTGAACTCCTGTATGGGAGGCCCTTCCTGACCTCTGACATCCTGGTATACCCAGGACAGCATTTAATTACCCAATTTGCAACTCAGTTAGCAACTGTCAGAAATGCTCTGACTGAATATGCCAATAAGTATCTTCTAAAACCTCTTGGCAATGAAAAGGAGTGTTCTGCTTCAGTACAACCTGGAGATTGGGTCTAATTAAAGTCATGGAAAACCCAAAAGGGAGAACAGTTAGATGTCAACTGGAAGGGACCCTACCAAGTCATACTCACCACTCCTATGGCAGTAAAACTGGACGGTCTCCCTGGCTGGACTCATAATTCTAGGATTAAACCAGTACCACTTCTTGCTTCTCCCTCATAGACTCCAGAATATACCTGTGGGCCATTAGAGGACCTCAAGCTATGGTTTAGAAAGGGCCCAGCCCCCTCCAGGAAAAAGGATAAAGAGGTAAAATTATACATGCCTATTTCCACTTGGCCTTGCCATAATCATCTTTAATTCCAACCAGGAAAATTGTCTTTTATACCAGAGAAATTGTCCTTTCTCTATACTTTTTTGTGCCTATTTGGTCTTCCTTTGCCAGGTTTGTCTCGTTCAGGGTTCAAGCCATCAACCTCTGGATGACCACTAAGGCTATGCAAATCTCCAATTGAATCCAAGTTCTCCAGCTCACTGGACTTAACATCAGCCATGTTCTGGAGTCTGACTCCTTGAATGTGAAGTCTGACCCCCTTGAACAGGACCCAGAGAGACAGGGACAGCTCTATACCCCTTGCAGGCAGGAAACACTTTCAGAAGCTGAGACCTTTGCTCCCTTCCCAAAGAAATTTGGGTCCCATTTGTTTGAGGAGGGAATGATGAGGTACAGACTTTTGGGAACCCCCTTAAACTCTGATTGAATCTTCCCATTTGATGAGGCGTTTGCCTGAGGCAACAAGCCTTACATTGTAGCTGGGCCCAGACCTCTAGCCTAGTTACTAACTGCTAACTACTAGCCTAGCCCTCCATTTTTCATCTACTTCCCACACCTGAGCCTATCAAAATACCAATACACCCTTGATCCTTCTGTATATAAGACCCCATCTCACACCACATGGTGTGAGACTTACTCTGTTTCTAATGCAAGCAAACTTTTAATAAATTTTACTTTTCTTTGGTTGAGAAGACTCGAATTGAATTCATTCGGCAGGACTGATGGGGTCCTTGGGATGTATATATGTTTATAACATCAGTTTGTAATATTAATCTGTAACATCAGTTTGTAAATGGGGTGCTTTGGGATCTGTGTCTGTAAAATCAATTTGTAAAAGGAGTCTATAAAGTCACACTCCCCCCCCCCCCAGTCTCAAAGCATTAACTCTGCCCCTTCCCCCTGCCAGCACTCTGCCCAGCAACAACTCATAAACTGTTTCTCTGCTTGAAACAATAAGCTACTTATGAATCCTTCACAAAACTATCTATAAACATTTTTAGCTTAGGCAAATGTTACCTCCCTTAGTTAGAGTGGCCAGGTGCACCATGAATTCTTCAGTGCCCTATCTATAGGGTAACTCCTTAGCCAATTATACCCACACTGTGTCTCTGATGGCCTTGGTCCCAACATCTATCTTGTCAAGCTTGACATTGATGGGTGGCAGACTGGGCACTCCTTAGTAGCCATGACCGAGGACTGACTTTAGTGATGTGTCAGGCCTAAAACCACACCTCCAGGTAGCCCCCCTCCCCCCCCCCGCCTTGGGCTATTTCCCAGTGAATCATGGGCAATACACTTGCGCAGTTGATATTAAAAGTGCATGGTCCTTTAAGCACTGACCACTCCTTAACTCCTCCCTGATCCCACCCTTACTCACCTAGTTAGCATAATTGACACCTGATTTACTATCTTGACTCCTTAAAACTATGCCTATATTTTCTTTTGGTTTGCAGGTTCCATAAGAATCTAGCCCGCTGTACTTGCACAGCTTACCAGTAAACTTTACAATCTCGACTCCAAGTTTGCTTGAGCCTGGTGAATTCCTTCCAGACTGGATGCCAGGGTGGGTCCCTGGCAGAACCTCTTACCCTTCCCTACCCTTATACCCCTTTTCCTCTTCAGGACCCGATGTGTTGGTATTTTGGCATCTCCAGAGCAACCCTAACCGTCTTAGTGGGTAACCTCTTCAATCTGAGCTGTTCAAATGTATGAGGAAATTCAGAGACTGGGTTGCTTTCAAAGACATGGCCTTTTCCTTTTGGGACTCCAGGTTCCATCATCCCATCAATACAACAGACCTCAATTGGGCCTCTTTACACTCATTGGGTCCACTCTCATTATCTGTGGGGCCCTCTCTTTCTTTACAGGTGGAGCTTACCATAAGAATTAATTTCTGGCAACATATTTTTGCAATATATTTATAAGTTTGGGCCTAACAGTTTGGGGTGCTTTTGGGTTTTGTTTTTGTTTCCCTAAAAGCTGGGACAATCTGTCTGGGTTTATTTAAAGTATTTTTTTTTTTTTCCAGACCAGCTCATTGTGTTTTAAATGTACTACTTGACTACTCTTTTAAGCCCAAATGACCTCAGGCTTTTATTGAATCATCAATTAAGGTGCCTAGATCTAGCCTCATAAAGCTCATTGTTTAGATTTTGATGGCTTTAAAGGAGTTTAAATAGCAATTATTTTCTACAAACAGCTTGTTTTACATTTTCTATTTGTAAGTTTACAAATTTTCCTGAGAAACTTTCTTAGGATCTGTCCCTCCCAGAAACATTTTTTATTGTGACTGTACTTTTGTTTCAATTCTCACCTAGTCCTTAGGGAATGAATGGGCATTGCCTCAGTCTAAGCTACAGAAGCCTGAGAAACACCCTTGATTTAGAAAATTTTGGGCATTTTTCTGCAGTCAGTTTTGTTATGAAAACAGGGTTTTATCTTCCCATTCTGTAAAACAATTTTGTTATAAAAATAGAAAAGGAGATCTCTAAAACAGATTAGATAAGTAATTCCTAGAAATAGTAATGGGAATTGTTTCCAGGCTCTCTTGTGATTGTCTGCTGATCTATGTCATAAGCTGTAAATGTCCCAATATTAGAAACCACGGTTCCATCTCTAAACCAGCTGTGAACCAGCCTATATAGGCTTTAATTTACAATTCTAGGGAAAAGAATTAAGGCTGGAAAAGTGCAGGTATTCATGGTCACAAGACCAGGATCCTAAGTGCTTTAGGAAGATAAAAAGCTTCTTTTTCCTCTTCTTATGTTTATTTTTGTCTGTCTGTTTCCTGAAACCACATTAAAGATTGTCTTAACTCCTCCCAAAACAAAACCTTTTATATTCCTGTGAGTCCTGAAAATTGGGCATGAGCTCAATCCTCTGGATGTGAAGAGGGTCACCATAAAATGATGACTTTTAGGCTAGGGGTGTATGAGACCCCAAAATACCAATATGCCAGGTCCTACAGAATGAATTTGACTCAAATCTTCTCTCAGCAAAAGAAAAGCAAAGTTTATTAAAAGTTGGCTATATTGGGTAGACTCTTAAGGAGCCTCCGTATCTGTAAGGCTTGTATTGGACAAGTGGGCCAGAATCATCTGACACAGAGCAAATCTGTGCTAGAAAATTCTATGGTGCTCTCATACCACATGGAGGCAAGACTGGTCTTATATACAGAAAGGTTGAGGGAGGAATTTAGGGGTGGTCTAGAGGAGGGATTTGGGGAGGGTCTTCAGGAGGAGTCAATGAGGTCAGACTCCAGTAGTGAGTGATTAAGGGTGCGAAGTTGCTGGAGGCTACCTGGAGATGATAGACAATGGTGGGCTAGGCCAATACAAGGGTATAAGAGTTGATTTGGGTATAGAGATTTTGGGAGGATCAAGGGTGGGAAGTTGCTGGACAAAGAAAGGAGGGCTAGGCTAGTAAGAGTTAGAGAATTGTCTGCTGATCTATGTCATAAGCTGTAAATGTCCAGATATTAGAAACCACTGTTCCATCTCTAAACCAGCTGTGAACATATTATACTGTATAGGTTTTAAGTTTCTAGCTATAATGAAAGGCTTATGGCCTCAGGCAAATGCCTCATCAAATGGGAAGATTCAATTAGAATTCAAGGAGGTTCCCAGAGCCTATACCTCAGTGGATGCATGTATGCTAAGGATAAACCTAAATGGAAGCCAGGTAGTGCTCTCTTCCCAGCCCCAGCGCCATAGTTAGAAATAAGTGTCCTGTTTCTTTGCCTCTTTATTCACCTTTCTTATTAGTCAACTAAGTTAATATGCTGTTTTTAGTGGTCTGAATTACACCACTGCTTTCTCCCATGGATGATGAGGAAGTGTCTATTAAGGGTCATTGGTGAGGTTTAGATGTGCTGGGACCCTTTCATAGTGATAGGTGGCTCCTACCCAAATGAATTTGACTGAAGCCTTCTTTCAGCCAAAGAAAAATAAAGTTTATTAAAGATCTGACATATTGGGTAGACTCTTAATGAATCTGAGGATTTATGAAGCTTGTATTGACAAGCAGGGCAGAATGAATCTGAGCAACTTCTTGGAGGGCAAGATGGATCTTATTTACAGAAAGACTGTTGGGGGAATCTAGGAGTGGCCAAGTAGTCTGGTGGTGATGGGAGGAGGAGTCTAGGGAGGATCTTAATGGGAGTGGCTAGGAGTTGGAAGCCTAGAACCAAGAGAATGGGTTTTAGATAGGATCAAGGATGGGAAGAAGCCTAAGGCTATCCTGAGATTACAGACAATGGAGGTTAAGGGTAACTGAGAATTAGGCACAATGGAAGGTTTATAGCCTCAGACAAATGTTCAAGGATAGTTCAAGGGGGTTTCCAGAGCCTGTACCTCATCACCTTGACATTACTTGCTCTCATAGCATATACCTTAACCTTGAGTGGGCTAGGAGGCTCTAAATAGAGCACGCAGTTTGTTGTTGTATGAACAAGCCACTAGCCTCCCTGTTGAATTGGGAGAAATGGTAATAGTAGGGAAGGTGCCACCATGTTGTTCCCCATTAGTAACTTCCCCTATTGTCAATACAATGGCACCCTAAGGGAACAATTCCCACTCCTTTTGATCTGTAAATTCCCAAACTGGCCACACCTAGATGTTCATTTTGTTGATATATTGTTGACCAGAATATAGAATAGTGATCCTAAAAGTAAAACTGATTAAATATCTTGAGAGTTCTCTGTAACTAATTTCCTAGGGAAGAGGTTTTTTTCCCAGCAGTCACAGTAGGTAAAAGGTGAGGTCCTTCCAGTTAACCACCGTCTGTTTTCTTAGGAAGAGCAGTGAAAATTATGCTATGGTTGACATTTATTTAGTTTTCTTCAACTATCAGAACTATCAAAACACTTGGGTAATAGAGCAGATATCTTCAATCTTTGGCATTTCACATATTAAACTCTCAGCTAAGACAATCACTTGAAGGAAAAGCTACTCAGAAGTAAAAGCCTCAATTTTCACATAGGTAAAGCATTGCTGCTGTTGAACACAGTTGATTAAGAGCTGACTGCTACTGACCTTGCTTACTATAGTCTAAAGTTGACCTTGTTCTATTCCTAGACACATGAATTGCCTGAGGCTGACCAGGTGTTACAACTACCCCCTAGCCTCTAGCTATACTGCCACTACTCAGCTTTCCACTCCTAAGATTCCCAAGCTTTTTCTGTGAACTTTCAATTATTATGTAAAACAACTTACTTTATAAAATCTGGCATGTCCCAACCCCAAAACTGTTCACCTTAGAGAAGTCTCTATCCTGTTAACACTAAGTTTTCTCATAGTCATCTTGCCTTCCACTTCTGTTGAATGCAAATGTTTAGCTTGAAGAGGATATCTATGAGAGGTCCAGTTCTCTGGGCCACACATTGCCTTCACTACTCTCACATCCTGTCTGTCTCTTCTCCTTACAGGACATAGTCTATTAAGTGTCAAGGTTTGCTGTGAGGATGAATCCATGAAGTGTGTTGGTGATAAGAAGGCCATGAGATGCCCAGGTCTTCAGTAGTAAGTGACCATTGCTGTTGCTGTTTCCAACTCCAGTTCTCCCAAAGACTCCCTGACATATCTGGTAGTCTGAGTCTACTCTAACTTTAAAGTCACCCAGAATTACAGGTTTGTCCTCTTTCAGCACATTGATGATGAGAGTCTTCAGATCTTCAAAAGTTTTTTCTTTGACCTAATAAGGGTTCATCCTGGTGGAAGTATATGTACAGATTATAGTGATGTGATATTTTCGTGCAAATGGCATTCCAATTGTCAGGAGCCTGTCATTCACTCCTTTGTGGGGGCATACACGTTTGATAACTAAATAAGGTTTTTTTGTGGCTTTTTTCTTTTTGGAGGACAATTGGGGTTAAATGCCTTGCCCAAGATCACATGAATAGTAAATATTAAATGTCTAAGGCCAGATTTGAACTCAGGTCCTCCTAACTCTATGGCCGGTGGTCTATTCACTGCACCACTTAGCTGCCCTGATTAGATCAGTTATGATTGAGAAGTCTACACCAGCTTCATGGCATTTCCTATCACTGTGGCCAATCCAGAAAAATGTATAGCTGTCTCTGACTAAAGTAAACTCATCTTCATTTGCCAGCCTTGTTTTACTCTGGGCTATTATTTGGATGAGATAACTACTGAGTTCTCTTACAAGAACTATCTTTTAAGTCTACTGGACTTTTGGTGTCCATAAGTATGTGTACATTCCATGTATCAATGGTGAGTAGAATCATTTTTACACAGTTTTTGTACATTTTTTTTTGTGTGTGTTTCAGTCACATGGTAGGATTTCCCCAACTGCTGTGGTAAGTAGGTCAGGGTTGGGTTAGATGAAGCAGACAATTTTTAGGGCACCTTTTCTAGCCTCTTCCTCATGCCAGGAGGTGAGCAGTGTGGTCCTTAAAAAAAAAACTGGGTCGGCTCGGCGGCACAAACAATCAAGGGGTTTCCAAATCTCCCTGGTGCTTCAGTCCATTGAGAAGATGACCCTATAGCCTGGGTTACCCCTGTGCAGGGTTGTGACTGTAGCTCCTTGAGTATCCACGTCTGCTACTTCATCATTTTCCTATTACCAGGACTTTGAGATGGGTAAAAATGGTAAAATGATGTGGGTGATGTCTTTTAACTCACGCATGAATCACATGTAAGTAAATCAGAGTTGTCTGAAGTTATCAGCTTCTCTTTTACAGAGCTGACAAAGTCCAGTGTCAAGACAGAAGTCAAGATGACTGGTGGTGGCTTGGGATGACTTTTGCATCTTACATGTTTAATCGAACTGTAAGTGTTTTACAATGCCTACTTCAGTTGTATTCATGGCCTATTGGAACAAATTGTTTACATGCACCCATTCTATTGGGGGAAGTCTTCACATGCTTGGGGCGGGAACCCCTCTAACTCTCCAACAGGTTTGAGACCCACTGGTTATCTTCACCCTGATTTAGCACATTTGCCCAAACAGTTTATGGAATGTAGCCATGGTGCATACCTGTAGTGGTAATGAGAATTTGAAGACCTTCCCTACTTCTGAAGATCTTCCCTGCCCCCTAATAGGCTGAATATAACCACATCAAGCTTGTGGTAGGAGGAGGTTGCTGAAGGGTGGAGCAGAGACCACCAGAATCTGGGATTCAGAGCAGTTAGAGGCTGAGGAAGGAGAGGATACACCCAGGCAGACAGCTAGGTTTGTGAGTGTTGGTTTGTGATAAGGCTAAAGGATAGTGTGGCTCTCTGTACTGTTATGGTTTATTAACTTCTTTGCTACTATGACGGATTTGACTTTCTGGTTTGGGGATTTGGTTTTCTGGTGTTTGAATAAATGTTTTGCTTCTCTCTTCTCTATGGAGAATCTACTATATTTTGTGATTGAGCACTAAGCTGGAATATACACAGTCACCATGGCTGCTGTGAATATTGCATTGGTGCTACAATACCACAACTTCTTAGAGCCACAAGTGAGAGTTGGGTGGACACCAAATGTGGAAAGCAACCTTCACACCAGAGGTAATAGTCTTCCATAAATACCCATACACTTTACTCACACACTTTCTATCTGTGTGACCCTGGGCAAGTCACTTTAAGCTGTTTGCCTCCATTTATTCATTTGTAAAAATGAGCTGGAGAAGGAAAAGGCCACTTCAATATCTTTGCCAAGAAAACCCAATATAGGGTTACATATAGTCAGATACAGCTAATAATGAATGAACAATAATAACAAGCATTACTTGGAAGTCTAAAGGTAGCTTCCCAATAACAATAAAACAAGGAGGCAAGAAAGTATGACAGAGTAAGAGAAAGCTAAACAGCTCATCTGTCTCCTACAAAGATTTGATGAAAGATAAAGGAAGAGCACCAGTCTCTAAGGAAAAACCAGGGAGACAGTTAGAGGCCTGGGGAAAAGGAGGTTCAGCTAGGAAAACTCATCTGGAATCTTCTAGCACAGAGACTAGGCTCAGGCTATTAGCTACACACAGAATGGGAGACAGTAACAGGCAAAACTCTCTGTCTGGGATCCTAAAGTAGGGCCATTATTCAAGCCTGAATGGAGGTCTCAACTTGGTTCTTCATACTATGTCAAGAAGTACAGAGAATGGGTGAGCCTATGTTTCTCTCTCTTGGGACCTACAAATGAATAACTGTGGCAGGAACCATGGGTCAAGAGCATGCCAATATTTCTATAACAGAACCTGCATAGCCTTCCAGGTAACTGATAGAAGAAGCTCTCTTCCTGTGGGACGGGGTATAAAGCCAAGGATGAGCAGCTTTCCAGAGGACTTCTGCTGTGAACAGATTTAAGGTTCTGATTACATAGTATAGTGAACTCTCTATTTATTCAGCCATAAATTAAAGTAAAACATTAACAGAAACTAAAATACAGCATTCACAATGTTATGACATAATAAGTTATCACTAAGGGGTGCACATAGTTTTTACCAAAGTGGCCACATTATTTTAAAGTTTAAAAGATATTATTCAGTAAGTCCTTAACTCAATCATCCTTAAGGAGCAAGCTTCCTTAAGGGACACAAAGTACGAAAGTCAAAGTTCTCCACCCCTAGGTCACAGTAAATCATGATCTTCTCAGTCATCATTAAGTGCACAAGAAGAGGTCTTTTCATCCTGACTTGAGGCTGGCTCTCAGATTCCATGATTCCTCTTCCATGCTCCCAGCCCCTTCCTGAATGTACCAAACTATCACCTGGATTCAAAGGTAGGCATCTCTCAATTCCTTGTTGAGCTTCTCATCCAGTTCCTTGTCCAATTCCTCATCTAGTTCCCATTCCATAATGAAGCTCACAGTTTCCAGTCCACCTCAAGTCCTTAACAGTTTCTGTTTCTGGGAAGACAAAGCTTAACAGAGCCAAAACAGCATTCATGCACATTGCTGGCACCATCATCAATTCACTTTCTGCCTGTGCAGTCAACATAAACCAGAAGACAGGGTCTCTGTCTGAGAAATGAACACAAATCATCACTAAAGTCCCAGGACCTTTGAAAATATCAGCAAAACTCTCCTTTAGGACTTCTGTAAGCAGACAACAAGAAAGTCCTCTTTCAGGGCTTCTGAACCAGCAGAAGGCCCCAGGGCTTCTGTCCTCTATAAGCATACAGATCTGACAAAGTAACATCGACACAAACAGACAAAGTTCCAGCTCCACAACCATGCTTCCTACCAGTTCTTCTCTCTCCCAGCTTGGGCTTCTCCTTATATATGGTCATTAGCTTTTCCCTTTTCCACCCACCTCTTACATTCTTCTCCTTCCTGTCTCTGGAAATTCCCTCCCACTGTGGGTTTCATAAGTCCTGTTTCTTTTCTTTTCTTTTTTTAGTGTGTGTAAAGTAGATTTTTCTTATTCTTTCTTAGTTTCCCAGGACCCATAGTCATAACAATCTCTTGCTACCAGGTATTAGATATGAGTTGTCATGATTATAGTTCAAAACATCTACATCATGCTTGTGCAGCATTATACAATGATAAATAATATAAACATTTGTGCTTAAATTGTAAACATCCACTGTAACTGTGCTGCTACCCTGTAAAGGAGGTAGGCTCTGGTCAGTGAGTGGGGAACTTTTAGGGTTGAATGGACAAGCAGGAATGCTATGTGTGCCTTGATCAGTCCCCATCAAGGCTTGGGAGGAATCTGTGCTTGCCTAAATCAGCCGCCACTGAAGCTTGAGGGGACTTAAGGGAGTGCACAATTTGTGCCTCTCTCAATTCACTGAGACAGAGGGGTAGCTGTCTCCCCTTCTTGCTGACCCCTTCAAGAAGGTGCTTATGGAATGCTGTAGGAGTTGGTGCTCCCATTATCAGCAACTTGTGAGAAGAGTGGACTAGAATAAAGCAAGGTTATTAACCCCTCTGAAGCTGTCTTTCTGTCTGACCAGATCAAGTGTCAGTCTGTGCTAGCAGCCTTCCTGTGTGCTACTGTCACCTGTCTTACAGTTATATGTTACCAAACAATATTAGATCAGTACTTCAGTCTAAAGTCCTTGGTCATTCCAAGACAGGAAATCCTTATCAGTGTTTCTGTTAACTCAAAATTCCTAAACAATACAGTCACTAAACCTTTACTAAAGGTAAACTGGGTGAAAGTTCAGGAAGGCAGTCCTTAAGGAAAGAAATGGGATTCTTACTCAAGAACTATTTAATCTACTTTAAGAGCAGTACTCTCTTTTTCCATGCCTTGACCATTTAGAGCTATAGTTCTTAATTTTTTTGTTTCATAGATCCTTTTGGTAGTCTGGTGAAGCTTATGCACCTTATTCTCAGAATGTACTTAAATAAATTAATATATATATAATAGGGGGCTCACTTTGAGAAGTGTTGTGTGATTTGACCAGAACAAGTCCTGTTTTGTAACAAAGACTTGATATAATCAAGGGCAAGACTCAAAAGAAACTTGAACTGAAACAAGGTGCTACATAATTAAATAGCTGAAACAAGGTGCTAAGTACTTCCTTGCTTGCCATTACACAGGGGTGGAGGAAGAGATGGTGAATGAAGGCATCTGAGTGAGGCAAGATGAGAAATGGGAGAGGCAGGAGCTTTCCACAAAAAGCCCTTAATTATTTCTTTTTAATTTGACTTTATCTCTGAAAGTATCATTTATAACATTAAAAAAATATTTTTGAGTTCCAAATTCTCTTCCTTTCTTCAGTGCCTTCTGCAACCACTGAGAAGTTAAGAAATGTAATATCAATTATATATGTGAAGTTATGCAAAACATTTCCATATTTGCCATGTTGCTAAAAAAAAGAAAAAGCAAGAAAAATAAAGAAACTGAAAAAGTATATTTCAATTTGACTATGTTCATCAGTTCTCTCTCTGGAGGTGGATAATGACCTTAATTTTTTCAATGAGGTAAGCTTATTAGCTGAGGGACTGGGAAAAGGGAAGCTACAGGAGGTCTAAAGAAGGATGAAAGGATTTGAAAAAGCTGTTGTGATGAAATGTAACAATTAAAATGGGAAGGTATATATTTATTAGGTTGACTAGATATAGATTTTGTTGTTCAGTTGGTTTCAGCTGTATCTAATGTTTGTGTCCCCATGTGTTATTTTCTTGGCAAAGATATTGGAGTCGCTTGCCATTTCCTTCCCCAGCTCATTTTACAGTTGAGGAAATTGAGGCCAATAGGACTAAATGGTTTTTCCAGGGTCACACAGCTAGTAAGTATTGAGATCAGATTTGAACTCAAGTTTTCCTGACTCCAAGCCTGCCACTATATCCAATGTGCCATCTAGCTGCTTACTTTAGTTATAGATATGAATATAGATCCAGGAGAGATAATTTAAAAATTATTGGACTACCTGAAAACCATGATGAAAAAATGAACCTAGAAATCATCCTTCATAAAATTATCAAGGAAAATTGCCTTGATATTCTAGAACCAGAGGGCAAAATAGAAATGGAAAGAATTCACTGATTGCCTCTTGAAAAAGATCCCAAAAAGAAAACTCCTCGGAGTTTTAAGCCACATTCCAGAGTTCCCAGGTCAAGGAGAAAATATTGTAGGCAGCCAGGAAGAAACAATATGAGTATTGTGGAAACACAATTAAGATAACACAAGACCTAGCAGCTTCTACATTAGGAATCAAAGGGCTTGGAATATGATATTCTGAAGGTCAAAGGAGCTAGGATTAAAACCAAGAATCACCTACCCAGCAAAACTGAGTATAATGCTTCATGGGAAAATATAGTAATTTAATGAAATAGAGGACTTTCAAGCATTCTTGGTGAAAAATCCAGAGCTGAATAGAAAATTTGAATTTCAAATACAGGAAGCAAGAGAAGTATGAGAAGGTAAACAGGAAAAAAAATCATAAGGAACTTATTAAAGTTGAACTACTTACATACCTACATGGAACAACAATAATTGTAGCTGATGAGACTTTTCTCAGTATGAGGATATTTGAAGGGAATATATATGTATATGTATATGTACTTATGTATGCATACATATATATATATGTTTGCATATATATATACACACACACACATATATAGGCATAGGAGGGTATATATGTGTATAAATACATCTGTGAGCATGTGTATATGTGTGTACATGTATACATAGACAGAGGGCACTGAATCAGTTGAACAGGAAAGGATGATATCTAAAAAATAAAATTAAGAGGTGAGAGGGGAATATAATGTGAAGAAGAAAGGGAAAGACAGAATAGGGTAAATTATCTCATATAAAGGAGACAAGAGAAAACTGTTACAGTGGAGGGGAAGAGCAAGAAGGTGAAAGGGAATGGGTCAACCTTACTTTCATTGTATTTGGCTTAAGGAGGGAATAACATACACTCAATTATGTATCTTACCCTACAGGAAAGTAGGGGGGAAGGGGACAAGAGGGTAGGGGTGATAGAAGGGAGGGCAGTTTGGGGAGAGGATAGTTAGAAGCAAACACTTTTGAAAAGGGACAGGGTCAAAGAAGAAAATAGAATAAATGGGAGGTGGGGTATGATGGAGGGAAATATACTTAGTCTTTCGCAACATAACTACTATGGAAACTTTTTGCGTAACTACACATGTACAACCTATATTGATTGCTTCTTTCCCCAGTCGGAGTGGGTGAGGAGGGAAGGAGGGACAAAGGGAAAGAATTTGGAAGTCAAAGTTTTAAAAACAAATGTTAAAAAAATCATTTTTTACATGCAACTGGGAAATAAGATATATAGGCACTAGGGTATAGAAATCCATCTTGCCCTACTAGAAAATTAAGGGGCAGGAATGGGGGAGGATATAAGAGAGAACAGATTTGGGGAAGGGGTATTGGAGACACCTGCCCCTGATCTAAACCTTCCCTTGAAACGATATGGTCTGTTACTGCTAGATCCAAGCATTCTTTCTCCTCAGTGTCCCTATCTGGAGAGAACCTTAGTTGAGTGGAGACAATGCTCATGATAAAACTAGTACCAAATGAAAAAACTACCATTATCCTTCTGGAGATTTATTTAACTCTTCACCATGACAGGAAGCAGTTTAGCCCAGCTACTGACTAGTTGCAGACAGAAGTACTCAGAACTGTCTGCAGATATTCCCAGACTGTCCCTCCTCTTTGTAGTCTATTATTTTTATCTCTATACCTCATCCCTCTGTTATATAAACAGAATAGCATCAGCTAATCCTTACTGCATATTTAATGTTCATCATGCTGTTGGAGATTTAGGATAATGGGCAGTTAGGGAAAAGCAAAAGCTATATCCAGCCTCAGCATATCATGCTGAGACAGTAGTTACCACAGAATCACAAACAGCTTAGTGTCACTATTTTTTAGTATTCTTTAAATAGCTCAAAGTTGATTTATAGGTGAGAGTGTAAACAGAGAGAGATATTAAAAACCTAAAGTAATTCTAAACCCTAGACATAGTAGAAGCCACTATGAGTCAAGCAGAACCTGGGAGAGTGGAGATGTGTGTAACTGATATGGTAGATTCCCTACCAGTATACACTTTGTTTCTCCTATATTACTTCCCCCTTCCAATTTACATCTGAGTGGGAGAGGATTTAAAAAAGTGAAAGACTGCCCTAAACCCACATCTATTACACGTATTACATGTAGGGACCTCTCTCTCTCTCTGTCCCTCTCTCTTTCTCTCACTTTCTCTCTCTTTCACTCACTTTCTCTCTCTTTCACTTTCTCTCTCTCCTTCTGTCTCCGTCTCCATGTCTGTCTGTCATCTATCATCTACAAATGAAGATAAATTTGTACATAAGCATATACAGAATAAATATAAAGAGAATAAATGCAAATAATTACAAAGTATTTAGGGAGGCATTAGGGCAGGGGGAGGACGGGAGGATGAGGAAAGACTTCACCCACTCTGTTTACAAAATGATCTTCCTAAAATTAAGGTTTGACCATGTTACTCCCTGCTTATAGACACACACACACACACACACACACACACACACACTCACACAAATACACACCTATTCAATAAACTCTATTATCTCCCCATTAATTCCAGAATGAAATAAGAAGCCTTCTATTGGATGTTTTTAAGCCTTTTACAACCTGAACCCTTCCTATCTTTTCAGATTTATTCTCTTCCACTCACTTTACAATCTAGTAACACTGTCCTTTCTATTCCTGACAAAAGACACTTGGTGTTTCTCCTGACATAAAATGACTCTCCTTAAACTCTGCCTTTTCAGTGTCCATCTGCCATGCCTACAAGCCTATTTCTCATTACTTCTAACACTTCCTGACTTCCTTCAAAACTCAGCTCAATTCTCACTTTCTATAAGAGTTTATCCTGTTGTAGTTTCATGGTGTGTTGTTATGATACTATCTCAAAAAATTCAGAGTCAAACCACCTCTAATTCAAGGTTAGGAATTTATTGGAATGAAGCCACCAACAGCCTGAATTCCAAGAGGAACCAGAAACTTAGTAAGACAAGATAGGCAATTTTATAATATAGTGATGCTGATTATACAGCAGAAATTATGGATATTAAAAGGGCAGGAGGGATTTGTCAAGGGATTAGGTAATGGGGGGGGGGGAGTCCCTTCCATGGCTCAGTGATCAAATATCCTGGTGGTGCTGCTTTCAGATTGGTTAGGACTTGTGGTCCTGTCTGGTCAAGATGGATAGTTAGGTATTCTGGTCCTGTCTGGTCAAGACATATGATGTGATTGTGGTTGAATGCAAGGGCACCTGTTAAAATATGTGAATTGGGGAGAGTGCTCACTAGAGGAAGTGGATGTATTGAGTCTGGGGGCAGCTATATTAGGATTCCATCAATCCTCTGTAAGGTATATTTTTCTCAAGTTTTACTGGAGCCAAATTTGGTTATTTCAACAACAATGTTCAGTTACTTTTCTTTTTATTTTTTCTCTTACATTGTTGTACTCATTATATGTGCTATTTTCCTGGTTCTGCTTACTTCTCTTTGCATCAGTTGAAATATTTTTTTTAAACTAGTTCTCTCATTTCAATGGCATAAGCAACTGCCAATAAGAAAATGCCCTTAACTGAGGCAGATCAGAATCTTTCCTCCATCTTGTAGTACCAGAGATTTGCTTCAGGGGTGGAGAGGTTAAGTGACTTATCTAAGGTCACAAGTATGTGTAAAAGACAAAATTTGTACCTAGGCCTTCCTGACCTACGTCTTTATTCGCTGTGCATGCCTCTGATGCCTTTCATGATTGATGCAGTTCTTCATTTGTCATTTCTTATTGCATATTAAAACATCACTGTCATTCCATGAGATAGACATCTACTTTGTATCTAGTATTTCGTTTCAACAAAAAGAGCTGCTATGAATATTTTATGTATGTGACTCCTTTCTCTCCTTGAATGTCTTATGGGTACGTGCTGAGATCTTTGGGTTAAATGATATGAAAAATTTTAGTCACATTTTAAATCATTATTCTCATTTGATCCTTCAAAAACACTTATTATTTCTGTCATTTTATACCTCTCCTGCCTTTGGGGCTAAACTCCTTGAGAAAGCCATTTACAGTAGGTGCCTTCACTCCCGCTCCCAATCTCTCTTCATTCCATTGATACTGCTCTCTCTGAAGTGACCAACGATCTTTTAATGGCCAAATCCAGCGGTCTTTTCTCAAGCCTCATTTTTGTCCTCTCTGGAAGACATTGTTGATCACCCTCTTCCTGATAGGTCTTTCTCTAGGTTTCAGGACACTACTCTCTCCTGCTTCTCTCCTTACTATCAGATCACTCCTCAGAATTCTTTGTTATCTCCTCATCCAGATCATGCTCTCTAATTTTAGGTGTTTCACAGACTTCCATCTTGAATCCTTTACTTTTCTCCTTTTATACCTCTTTACTTGACAATCAATCAATTGCCATGAATTTGTTCATTATCGCTAGGCTGATCATTCTCAAATTTCTTTAGTCTTTAGTTTTAGAAAATAACTTCTAAGTGCTAACTTAGAAGTGCCAACTTCTCTGCCCCCTGTCTGAATATCCAATAGGTATCTTAAACTCAACATGTCCAAAACTGTCCTCTACACCTCCCCTCCACCCCCCAAACATTTTTATTACTGTCAAGGGAACCACTCTCATACCAATCCTTCAAGCTCATAATATCTCTCACTCTCCTTATCCAATCTGTTTCCAAGGCCTGTCAATTTTACCTTTGTAGCATCTCTTGAATATGCTCCCTTCTATTTTCTGATACTGCCAGACCCCTAGTGTAGGCACCCATTTCCTCATGCTTAGGCTATTACAATAACCTGTTAGTGACTCTGACTGCTTCATCTCTCCCCACTCTAATCCATCCTCCATTCAGCCACCAAAGTGATTTTCATAAAGTACAAGTCTGGCCATGTTACCTCCCTACTCACTGGCTCCAGACCCAGTGGCTCCCTTTTACCTCTAAGATCAAATACAAAATCCTATTCGAGCTCTGAGAATTTTCTTTGGCTGTCCCTCCTTTGCTTGGAATATCCTCTTTCATTTCTACCTCCTGCCTTTGCTGGAGGTAGAAATCTTCAAGTCTCAGCTAAAATTCCATCTTCTACAGGAAGCCTATCCTAACTTCATTCAATTCTAGTGCCTTCTTTCTCCAGATTATTTTCGACTTATTTTGCATGTGGCTTATTAATACATATTTTGCATTTTGTCTTCTCCGTTAGATTGTGAGGTCCTTGAGGAAAAGAACTGTCTTTGGTCTTTTTTTCATATCCTAAGCATGGCACCAAGCACATAGTAGGAGCCTAATAAATGTTTATTGACTGATTGACTTTTTCAAAGCATAATTGCACATTGTTTCTAATTTGGGCCAATTTACAATCTATCAACAGGTTGTTAGGGTGTTTTTCTTCTAACGCTGACT
Source organism: Gymnobelideus leadbeateri (assembly GCA_011680675.1). Classification (NCBI taxonomy): domain Eukaryota; kingdom Metazoa; phylum Chordata; class Mammalia; order Diprotodontia; family Petauridae; genus Gymnobelideus; species Gymnobelideus leadbeateri. The sequence continues at coordinate 121,217 of WOXC01004692.1, read as the reverse complement.
CTTTCCACCATATTTTATCCTCTTTGCCAATTTGCTGAGTGTCAGGTGAATCCCATTGTTCTTTCTGATTTCCATCTCTCTTTTTTGTGATTCATAGTAATGTTGTTGTTAGTAGTTTACTATCCTTTTGAGGATTTTTGTTCATATCTTTTGACCACTTATCTGTTTGTAAATAGTTCTTCATCTTATGTCTGTTAATTCCATAATTATCTTGGGTATCAGACCTTTATTAGAGAGATTCGATGGAAAGATGTTTTACCCAATTAGTGGTTCCTCTCCTTATCTTACTTTCATTGATTCTGTTTATGTGATAATTTTTTTCCTTGGACCTCACATATAACACTTTTGTCTATCTCTCTACTACAGATATCTGTTTTGCATTATTACATCATAAAACCTTTCTATGTAGACTATCTTCCTGCTCTATGAGAGCAATGACTGTATCTTTAAAACTTAGATCTCCCTCAGGACCCATCTCAGTGTTCTGCCCACATTAGGCTTTCCTGTATGTTTACAGGAAAAAGGTGATGGAAGTAATATATTCTAAAAATAACCTATAGAAATAAGTACTCTGGAAAGGGAAAAAAAGTGGAAGCAAACCAAAGATAGAGCTAAAGAACAGGTAAGGACTCAGGCCTAAGCAGTCTATGAGTAGCCATAAAGGGAGAGGAAGTCAGTCATATTAAGTCATATTAAGCACCTTTTAGAGAGTATGGCATTGTCATAACTCCCCATAAATTTTTAGAAGCTTTATGCTCTACAAATCCCAATGACTTAAACACCAATTTAACTTTTGAATTATATTCCTAGACTAAGACAGGAGTTTACAAGTTTTTTATAAGAACACATCCTCTATTATATAGAAAAATGTATCACCTCCTACTAACTTTTCATAAAACAGTCTATGAAATTGATTTCTAATTGTAGAGGCCATGTAAAATATAAGACAATTACATTTAATTTCTCATAATTTAAAATGATGATCAATAATTGTTTTCAAATTATTTTAAATTTTGTGGGAAACAGTTTATTATATTGTATTTAACAAAATGAATTACCCCAAGAAATATAACATACTATGGCACCATTAACTGCTACACCAAGGTTGTATAAGTTTAGATACTTTGCCTTTAAATGTATTAGTTCTGGTTTTTTTAAAACTTTTATTTCAATTTCATTTTAATTGATAATTGCATTTGCATAAGAACTGTACGCAAAAATCTGTAAAAATTGTTATCATTGCTTCATGAATCCCTATTACTTTCCTGGATTGTAGATGGCAGTTACTTCCGAGTTTGGAAAATTCTGAATTAAGGGAATCAGATACCAAAATATTCTGATTTGTGCTTAATTCTCTTATTTTTGGTTCATTGGATATAATTTTATGTACAATGTTCAAAAGATAATCAACCTCCTTAATTAACTACTTGCCCCTGGCATCAACAGCCAACCAAATGTTTTCCTATCTCTTTTAAAGTTCTACGCTCAGCACAGAATGAACATAAACAGGGGAAGCCAAAAGTAAACAAAGTCAAAGAATCATAATAAATTAGGAGTCTTGGGATATGAAAGGCAGCTTTTTAAGATAGTTCCAATAGTAGCTGCCTTTTGAGACACTTTATTTTGGTGTTATTTCCTCTGGAACAGGTATATCCAATTATAAATTATGTTGTTCTGAATGCCTGAGTCCACAGCTAATAACTCTTTGGAAAAGTTTTCAGGACTTCATTTCCCATGAGACTGTATACCTACAGCATAGGATGTTTGTGTCAGGAGGAAATGGCTGGAAGGTGAAGAGAATGAGTAGCTGCTTCTTGTGTTTGTGACCACGAGGAGAGAAATATTAGCCCAGGGCAATGTAGAGATGAATATAACCATGATACCTTCGGATTGCTGGGGCCCAGTCAAGTTTATAACTACATGAAGTTTATGAGAAAGAGAATACAATATAATGATGGAAGCAATGTTCATGCAGTAGCCCTAAGATTTCTTTATTAAAGATTTGTATTCTGCAGCTATGAGTATGGTGGGGACTCATTCTCTAAACTATTCTAAGGTACTAGGCTAAGTACTGGGCTAAAAAGAAAGAAATTCTAGGAGGAACGAACATTAGGGAATTAAATGTAACTTCATTATAAAAATAAATTAAATTTATTTATTATTAAAATAAACACAACATTATAAATTTGTAAAATTACTCGACTAACAAGAAGGAAGCAAAAGAAAACTCCTGATTTAGGGTTTTCTTTTGCTTGCTTCTTGTTAGTTGAGTAATTTTACAAATTCCCCATTTGAAACTCAGAAAGCAAAACAAACGAGATAACAAAAAATGCTTTGAAAATACCCCCATCTTGATCTGAACCTTTGCTAACTTGCTTTAGTCTAGTGATGAATGGGACATGGGCTACAACTTTTCCCTCCTTTTATTGCCTTTATATTTTCATTCTTTCTTGTGTCTTGGTTGCTCAATGTACTGAGTTACAATGTTTTCTACCAAAGATTAAATAAGGATTTGCATCAATTGTGTCAATGCAGCATTTCTATGTCCTGGGAGAAAATGCCCAAAGTTTTGTGAAATGTAATGTCTTGCTGTTTTTACTGAGTTTGTGATTGCCACAGTTCTCTTGGGATAAAAAAAAAAAAGTCATAGGTCCAAAGGAATTACTGGAAGTCTCATTTGATGAATCCTCCTAACTGTTTTAAAATAAGCATGATTTGTGCTTTCCACTGGATGTACATATCATGCTTCACTCCAAGTTAGGGAATGCACAATCATCTAGCTTTAAAAGATGTGGGACCTGAGGCACTGATGTTTACTGCTCAGTCTTAAGGAATGAGAAAGTGGAAGAACAACAGTGGAAAATTCCAGGGTTCATTTTGCTCCATGTGCCATCTATTCCCTCCCTGTTGGGTGATGGATATGTTGCTGAGAAAGCATTGTATATATCCCTTAGCTCCTTCTAATTAACAGGAAAACTTAAACCCCAAGATGCAAAGGGCAAGATTACAAATGCATCCCATCTAAATGTGGAATTTAGCTATAACTATAGACTCAATGCCCACTTACGTTTCAGCAGAAAACAGTAGTGGTTTTGGTCATGGTCAAAGTGTGAATTTGGTTTGCTTGCTTACCCTTACTGGGTCAAAGTCTTGGGTGGCAGTCCTGGGGTAAGGAAGGGTGCTAGTGTGGCAGAGTTTGTGGTGGCAGTGGAGAGAGAATTCTCCTCATAGTTCTAAAGTAGAATGCTTGTGTTTATTCACAGACCAGAGCACAGGCCAGGAGAGGAATAAACATCTGTCCTTTCATCAAACACCTTTACAAGAACTGAAAATGTGCAAGTCCCTAGAAATCTCTGAGAACATCTACACAAAACCCCTGAAACTTGGAACAGTATACCCTTCACACTGGAAGCAGAGACCTACCTTAACAAATAAATAAAAAGTCAAGTAATTGGCTGGAAAATGAGAGAACAGCAGGAAAAATATCAGACTATAGAATCTTACTTTGGTGAAAAGGAAGATCAAAGATACAAACAGAAGAAGACAATGAAGTTAAAGCTCCTACATCCAAAGCCTCCAAGAAAATATTAATTGGTTGCAGACTATGGAAGAGCTCAAAAAGGATTCTGAAAATCAAGTAAGAGAAGTAGAGGAAAAATGGGGAAGAGTAATGAGAGTGATGCAAGAAAATCATGAAAAACATGTCAACAGCTTGCTAAAGGAGACACAAAAAAAATTCTGAAGAAAATAATACCTTAAACAATAGACTAACCCAAATGACAAAAGAGGCCCCAAAAGGCAATGAGGAGAATGACTTAAAAATTAGAATTGCAGGCAGTTAGGTGGCAAAGTGAGTGGAACACTGGCCCTGGTGTCAGGAGGAGTTGAGTTCAAATTTGGCCTTAGACACTTAACATTTATTACCTTTGTGACCTTGGGCAAGTCACGTAACACTAATTGCCCTTCCTTCCCCCCTCCAAAAAAAAAAAAATCAGAATTGGCCAAATGGAAAAGGAGATCCAAAAGTTCAAAGAAGAAAACAGTTCCTTAAAAATTAAAATGGGGGCGGCTAGGTGGTGCAGTGAATAGAGCGCCGGCCCTGGAATCAGAAGGCCCTGAGTTCGGAGCCGGCCTCTGACACTTAATCCATACAAACAAAAACCTAGCCGTGTAACCTTGGGCAAGTTACTTAACCCCAATTGCCCTAAAGGGGCGGCTAGGTGGCGCAATGAGTAAGAGCGCCGGCCTCGGAGTTTGGATGACCCGAGATCAGATCCGGCCTCAGAAAATGAGCACCCACGCATAAATAATGACTAGCCGTGTAACCTTGAGCAAGTTACTTAACCCCAATTGCTTTAAAAAAAAAATTAGAATGGAACAAATGGAAGCTAATGACTTTGTGAGAAATCAAGAAATTATAAAATAAAACCAAAAGAATGAAAAAAATAGAGGACAATATGAAACATTTCATTGGAAAAACAACTGACCTAGAAAACAGACCCAGGAGAGATAATATAAAAATAATTGGACAACCTGAAAGCCATGATCAAAAAAAGAGCCTTGACATCATCTTTCAAGAAATTATCAAGGAAAGCTGCCCTGATATTCTAGAACCAGAGGGGAAAATAGATATTGAAAGAATCCACCAATTAACACCTAAAAGAGATCCTCAAAATCCTTGTAATATTGTATCCAAATTCCAGAGTTTCCAGGTCAAGGAAAAAATATTACCAGCATCCAGAAAGAAACAATTCAAGTATTATGGAAACAATCAGGATGACACCAGGTCTAGTAGCTTCTACATTAAGGGATCGGAGGGCTTGGAATATGATATTCCAAAGGTAAAAGGAACTATAATTAAAACCAAGGAAAACTGAGTATAATCCTTCACAGGAAAAATTAGTCATTCAATGAAATAGAGGACTTTTAAGCATTATTGATGAAAAAATCAGAGCTGAATTAAAATTTTGACTTTCAAATACAAGAATCGAGAGAGAGAGAGAGAGAGAGAGAGAGAGAGAGAGAGAGAGAGAGAGAGAGAGAGAAAGGGCACAGGGTGAGTTGAATATGAATTGATAATATCTGAAAGATAAAATTAAGGAGTGAGAGATGAATGTACTGGGAGAAAGAGAAAGGGAGAGGTAGACTGGGGTAAATTTTCTGAAAAAAGAGGCAAGAAAAAACTTTTACAATGGAGGGAAAGAGGGGGGAGGTGGGAGGGAATGAGGGATGAGCCTTATTCTCATCCAATTTGTCTTAAGAAGAGAATAACACATTCTCAATTGGTTATAGAAATCTCTTACCCCACCAGGAAAATTGTGGGGAAGAGGATAAGAGAAAGGGGATCATAGAAGGAAGGGCAAGTGGTGGAGGGGGTAATTATAAGTAAACACTTTTTGAGGAAGAATAGGGTCAAAGGACAGAATAAAATAAATGGGAGGCAGGATAGGATTGAGGGAAATATAGTTAGCCTTTCACAACATGACTATTATGGAAGTTTTGTGTTACTATACATGTATAACCTATATTGAATTGCTTGCTTTCTCAATGAGAGTAGATGGGGAGGGAGGAAGGGAGAGAATGTGAAACTCAAAGTTTTAAAAAATATATGTTAAAATTGTTTTTCCTGTGACTGGGAAATAAGGTATACAGGCAATGCTGTCTAGAGATTTATCTTGTCCTACAGGAGAATAGTAGGGAAGGGGATGGGGTGATGATAGAAGTGAGGGTAGATTGGAAGAAGGGGTAATCAGAATGCATGCTCTCTTGGGGTAGGGGTAGGGCAGAGATGGGGAGAAAATTTGAACTCAAAATCTTGTGGAAGTGAATTTTGAAACCTAAAAACAAATTGATTAATAAACGGGAAAAAAGAAAAAAATTTCAAAAAAGAAAAGAGAATAGAGACAACACAGAAGAAAACACAGATGAGGACAGTTTTGAATTTATTACAGTCTTTTTTTCAAAATGTGAGTTGTATATAAGAAAGATTTATGTTTTTATGTACAACCATTTTTTGTTATTCTTTGTATATGTAAATGTTTGTATTTGATGATGCTTATTAAATTCAGAAAAACAAAACAACCCTCCCTCTCTGAAAAAAGTTTTAAAAAGTGTAACTTTGTCTATGATCCTCTATAAACTTCAGTTGTCAAAGTTAAACAATTTATCATCCTCAAGTTTGGGTTATAACAACCAAGAAACAAAATATTGACTAATCCTTTGTTTTGTTTAAGCTGGTCTCCTTACTGTGTCTGTAACCCTATTCATGTTGTTCTCTGGAATGTCCTACTTCTGCCACAGTGTAGATCATACACATATTTTGAAGTCCAATTTAAATTCTACCTTCTCCATAAAGCTGAGTCATAGCACTTTATTTTACAGATGTAGAAACCAAAGCCAAAAGGGGCTAAAGCACTTGCCAAAATACACAGTGAATGATAAAACCAGGACAAAAATTCAATTCTATTGTCTCCCAGTCTAATGCTCACTATTGATCACATACTTCAAAGAATTTTAGCCCTAGAGCAGACCAAAGATTAAGGAAAACCTAATCTAACCGATTTATTTTACAAATTAGGAAAATGGATTTTTTTAAATCCCAAAAGCACTTCTAGTAGACATTTATGTATATATAGCTTTAATGTCTGCAAAGTGTATTAGATAGGTCAACTGAGCCTTACAAAGACCCTGTAAGCTATTCTTCCTCTTTCATAGAAATTGGAGCTGAAGTTTGCAGGTGTTAAAAGCCTTGTCTGAAGTCACATAGCAAATAAATGACAGACAGGGAATTTGAAGCCAGGTCGTCCTTGGAATCTTGACCAGTACTCTCTCCATTACTCCACATCATCTAGTACTGGATTCTCAACAGAGATGTCCCACATTTTAATCATTGACTTGGCTCCTTTGCTACTATCCAATTAACACCGATAACTCACCCCTTTTTACCTTTATCTAGTCATTAGAGAGTCTTTTCTAATATCTGAGGCATCCTCTTTGTAAGGCATCTAGATACCATCTGTACCTATTTTTAGCCCTTCTGTGAAGGATATTTGGAAATTCCTTTTGAAAAAATTTATGTTGATAACATGGTAATTATTTTTATGTTTGCCTACAAAAGTGTGAGGTCTTCTGATAGCTGTGGATAGATAAATCACCTTGTTGTAGCAATGAAAATAGAAAAAGGGCAGTTTTCTGGGACTTGATGTTCCTTGGTTTGGTCTGGTGTGGAAGTAGCAACACCTAAAGCTTTGACTTAACTGAGGGGATGGAAAAGTGTGAAGGGAAGAAAGGAAAGAGAAGTTTTTATTTAATCTTGTGGGGGAGGGGGAAACCATCATTATTATTAATAACAGCAAACATCTGTTAAATTTCTTACGCTGAGCAATGTGCTAAGATCCATAGAACGATTTTGATTGCCTCTGTTTCCTATGGGAAATCTATCTAAAGAAAACATGACATCAGTGTGGACTGCTTTAGTAAGCTTTTTAAGAAAGCCATCCAAACTAAACAGTCTTCTAAATTCCTAAATGACAAGTTTAATAATGAGTTGATTTTTATTATAACAAGCATATTGCCTTTTGGTCAAATTTATAATACAGTTGACAAATATGGTGGAATTTTAGAGCTGGAAAGGAGCATAGAGATCATCTATCCCATGGACACCCAAACTGGGATATGTGTTCCTTCAGGGAATATGAGGAACTTGACAAGGAAGTGCAGAGAATAATTGGTAAATATTATCCTAATGAAGTAATGTACAATGTAAGTGCAAAAATAATTGTGAGTTGAAGAGAGAATGATTTGGGGGTGAGAGTAGCTGGGAAAATGGAGGTTATTGAAGGAGTAATTCCTCTTGACTAAAACCAAGTGAGGTTTGGATAGGAACAAGTTTTGTTTGTTTGTTTGTTTTTTATTTTGAGCTAGGAAAAATAATCAACAACAGCACAATGCAAGACAAGCTAATAGATCTGTGCAAGAACCACAAACTCCCAAGTGATTTCCAATCAACAATGAAGTTGGAACATTTTTGGTGTGTCCTTGGTGAAACATATCCCATATCTGTTTATCATGCTCCCAATGATGTAATTTCATTTATAACAATTTATCTCAAACAGAATTCGCGGTCCTGTTCTCAATTAAATTTGAAGCAAGAAACAAATATAGGCAGAACTTGAAATGGGTAATCTCCTTCAAAACCTATACTGAGAAGAAAATTGTTTTTTGACAGGAAATTGAATGATAAAGGGTCTCACTAATTTCTTTATGTTCAGATAAACATTTAACAACTTTATTATACCAAAAACGTTATGTGTCAAATCCCACATCCTTTTTACTACTGTTTATTACTGTTGTCTCCAGTAGAGGGAGATATATTTGATGGGTGTGTGTGTGTGTGTGCATATAAATATGTGTATGTGCATATGTATATAGTACATAAAGTTATGGATAGATAGATTAGAGACAGATAGATGACATATATATATATATATATATATATATAACGAAGGATGTTCTTCACATATAGCATGGGGATGTTGTGGGTCTCAGAGTGAAGCAGAATAGACATTTCTAGGGGCAGCTAGGTGGCACAGTGAATAGAACACTGGCCCTGGAGTCAGGAGGACCTGAGTTCAAATCCGGCCTCAGACACTAAAAAACACACACACACACACACACACACACACACACACACACACACACACACACACAAAAAAAAAAACTAGCCGTGTGACCTTGGGCAAGTCACTTAACCCTAATTGCCCTCCAAAAAGCAAAAAAAAAAAAAGAATAGCAAGCCTCTCCTCCCTCCACCCTTCTCCCAGGAAAATTCTGTTTTCTTCTAGGAGGGGAATCAAGAAGTTGAGGAGCAAAATTTGATCACTCTCTTTTCCTCAGAAAGAAGAATACCAGGCTAGAATTTTATATGCTCTCTTAAATTTTCTTAGTTAAGGGGACATGGTTTTCAGGTTCAATTTAATCTGTGATTGCTGTCTCTTTTATTAAGAAAGCAGGACCCCAAGCTCTTTATCTAAAATTTGATTCCTTTCTCACAAATTATCAGTTTAACAATAAGCACATGTACCGATTGGTAAGGGAACTCATTTATCCAACTTGATAGCCAAACAGAAATCAGAGAAAGTACACACAGGAGAATATATGTAGACTTTTCAAAGTGAAGGAGCTCTTCCTTTGGGAGAAAGATAATTCAATCAAGACAGAGTCTCCTAGATCTCATACAAGGAGAAATTCCATAGTCTCTAGTGTAGCAAGCTGGAGATAGTGACATAATGGAGACTGCAAGCTCCTCTCATAGTCTCAGAGTCTTTTACTTCAGCAACATGAAGTGGAGTCAGACTCTTCTATCTTTTCTCTCAAAGTTGGAAACCAGAAATTACTTCAGATCCTGAAGAAACTCGAAGAAAAATTGAAAAGTTCTCTTCTCCCTCATTGTCACCATCTGCCCCTCATCCAGGCTTGGGTCATCAATCTCCACCAATTAGGAGAGAGTCTCATACAAATGGGCTTTGGGTTACAGATAGATAGATATACTGTATATACTCTAACTTCTTTTTGGACTCTTATGTTATGAATTCATAGATACATTTAAGGCCATTCCATACAACATTATTTTATTCATTTACATTATATTGAATTAAATAAATATAAACTGATTACCTTACATTTATTATTTAGAATTACATGTGTATACACACATTTGTTTTATGGGTTGCCATGGCCAAAATGTTTCATCAATCATGTGACCAGCCTTACGGTTCTCCATAAGTGGCTAGATTGCTCTTTGGAAAATAGTCTTGCTCTATTACTGGAACCATACTCAAAAGCTTTTCAGCATGGTAGGATCTGCTAGAGGTCTCAGGATGTGCTGGTGTAGACTTTAAGAAGCCAGGATCACTTCCATGTTATGATAATGTATCTGCCTCCAAAGAAATCAAAGTGAGTATCACACAGAAGGTAAGGCAGAAGTGCAAGGTAAGCATAAGCAGGCTTCAATACATAGCCAATGAACAACTCCCAAGAAGAACAGGAATAAAAGGCATCATCTAGGAAATGTATGAAAAGACAGGATGGGCCAGAGTGACATTTGGAAGAGGGACAGTCTTGAGTTATCCATTGGTGCCCTTAAAATGTCAGGAAGAAGCAAGGGAGACATTCTGTATACTGCATGGATCCCCTATGATGGACTTTGGAAGAATATGAACAATACTTGTGCAGGATGAACATGCATGGATGGGTTGTGATTTCTGTTGTTGGAGCCCACTCACAAATCACCAAAATCACAAATCCATTTGAGTATTTCAGTAATGACACTGAGAAATGCATCTTTGCTTTTATAACAAGTTACTGGTCACATGCATTTTTAATTTTAAACTAAGTCTTTAATTAGGAATTCAATCCCAAGTATTAATACATCTCATCTACATGCAAGTATGATTCACTTTACAATAATGCATTTTTATGGTATAGTGATGGGAATATATTGCAGAAAGGTGCACAGTCACACTTCTTTGTGGGCTAGCTCACTTGTATTGAGTTTCCTGAAGGCAGAGATCATAACTTATAGTCGCCCATTTTCATTCAGTACCTAACAGAAGTATAGTTCCAAAGAAGGCACTTCACAAATACTTGTTGCTATGTTTTTTGTAATGCAAGTTGGGGACAAAAAAATACCCCCAAAAGATAACTGTTTTGGACTAATGACTCTAATGATGATGTAGCATTTGATTTGGAGTGAACACATGATTAGCTTTTGAATTATTAGCTAGACAGACTCATTTTATTGGAATGAATTTGTTCACTGTTCATCACATCCATAAGCCTAAGCTACTGCTTAATTTTCAATTCAGTAAAAACTTAACAAGCCTACCTCAGTAAACATTTTACTTATGTATAAATAATTGTGCTAGATAATATGAGCTATACATACCTAAATGAAAAATTATTCTTGATCTCAAGGAGCTTTTAGCACAGTATGTTTGTATATACACATATACATATGTGTGTGGATATATATGCATTTATGTATATATGTGAGGTATTACATAACACTTGCTGGATAATTATAATATATATAGGAATGTGAACTGGACCAGCAATTTCACTGATATTAAGGAGTTCCTGGGGAAGTTAACTTGGTTGACCAGTTCAGGTCAACATTTTCTCTGCAATTAACAACAACAAAGAAACAAAAACCTCTGCCCAAAGTACTCCTATTCAACTCAAATTCTACAGTGTAGCCAGGATCAGATTAAAATGTAATTGGGGAATGTTTAACAAAATAAATAAAATATAATACAACATAGATAATGTTAATTTGGGTTTTTGCTTTTTTTTTTTAAATCAATATATAGTCTGCAGGGATCTGTTTCTATTTGACTTTGAACATTACTGGCTAGAATGCCAAGAAACTGAGTGGTTTTTCCAGGGTCACACAGCCAGTATATGTTAGAAGCAAGACTTAAACTGACCTGCTCTGAATCAGAGGACCTTGAGTATCACATACATACACTGCTCTAGTGAGGTGGTTGCTCTGGACTATAAGGAGACTCCTGTGGAAATCCCTCTGCAGAAGATCCAAGAAGGCCTGTAAACATTGTGCATAAGGATAAAAATACCATTTAGAAACTTCTTGACAGAGAGGAGGGAGGGAGGGAGGGAGAGAGAGAGACAGAGAGAGAGAGAGAGAGAGAGAGAGAGAGAGAGAGAGAGAGAGAGAGAGAAACCATCCTCTAGGATGGACTATGATATGGTCAGCCCACAAACAAAGTCCAGAAAAATAATTGAGAGGGGAAAATCAGGAAATATGGGAATCTCTTGAGAGGAAAGAGGAAAAAACTTAAAAAACAAAAAGATGAGAAACTCATCCTGGTAAAAATGAATAAGAAGATAAATCAGATTTATCCAAAGCTGAAGGAGATGAGGGCCAGATAAGACCATGAGATAATGGAGCAAAAGGAGGTGGAGGCCATGATGTCTACACAAAACAGATGTCTAATGGGAATGATCATGGAATTAGAGGAAAAGAATCCAAAACCAGATGTGGAACTGCTATAGGATTTGACAGGCAATTTTCAAAAGAGTTATATACTGCCAAGTCCAAGTCTGGAACATTTCACTCTGAGTGTAAATAGTTTTTAATCACACTGTGACAACCATATTTTTTAAAGGTCTTTCCTGGCTCTGGGCTATTGCAGAGCTATGATTCCTATGGTTATCTGAAGACCAAAAGCAGACTATTATGTGTACCTGGCTCCAATGGTGAAACATTGTTTATACAATGGAGGTCTGACACCATCAGAAGAGGAAAAGTCTTAATGAAGAGCTGCTCCCAGGATAGAATTCTTGAAAAAGAAGGAATGATCATTTATTTCTGGAGTGCCATTTTAGGGGACAATCTTCTTACCCTGGAATTTTACTCTTTTTTCTGGACCCATCCTTACCCTGGAAGATCAGTTCACCTTTGTAACACCTTCTTCTGATTTGTCATCTCTTCCTAGAATGTCCATTATAAAGTGCCCATAATCCATTCCTGACTCTGCAGCCTTCTTTCTCCACCACACCATGGTTACCTTTTTACCTTGCTATTTCACAACCCCATACACACTCATTTTTCAATTTCTTTTTGTTCTGTCTTCCTGCAATAGAATATAAGCTCCTTGAGGGTAAGGACTATCTTTTCTTTTTTATTGTATTAGCAAGGTACCTGGGACATAGTAAGCACTTAATAAATTCTTGTTCTCCTTAAGTGATCCAACCAAGTTCTCCTTGGAAGGGGCCAATATTATTAGATTTATAGCAACCTGAGATACTGATCTGTCATAGATTCTACCCCTTCTGGGCTGTGAAGTTCAGTAGTTCTCCTCTTCCTTCTATCTTGTCATGTCCTGAAATAAATCAAAGCTTTGTGTTGAGGAATAAAGCATTTTTAAATTGAGAAGGGAACTTGGTTGCAATCTACTCCACTAAAGAGAATGGTTACCATGGGAGCTACCTGCCCTGTTCCTTCTCTACTCTTCTCACATCCCAAACATTCCCAAACATCACAAGGTTCATCAACTTCCAACCCTTCCTCTACCCCCAACAGCCATTATAGACAAACTCTTCTCCCAGAGCACTATCTCATAGGTCAGTGGAATCTTATAAGAACACAAATTCTGCCAGTATCCACCCACTGGAAAAGATTTTCAGTATGTGTCTGCTAATAAGTCTATTAGATGAGGACTAATCAAGATAACTTTAAAAAAGCTTCTCTATAGACTTGGCCATCAGATAATAACTATATTTTGCAAAAGGAACTCATAAACATACATTGAATATGGAATGGAGAAGTCACAATTTGAATCAGTGAAGGGAGTGCTTTTGAAGATTGGACCATCTAGTCTGGAAAGGTAGGTTTACATGAGATTATGGAGGGAACTGAATACTAAGCTAATGATGTTGGACTTTGTTAGGAAGTGTAGGGAGTTGTGATATACAGTGAACAGAACAATAAACCTAGAGTCCAGTACCTGGCTTTGAATTTCCTCTCTGATTCTCAGAACCTCAGTTTCTCCTCTGTAAAATAAGGATATTAATTGAACTACTAATCTCATGAAATTGTGAGAAAAATTGTTTTGAAAAACTAAAGGCACTCCATTCAGATAAAACTTGTTATTATTTTTAAGTAGTTCATTGATGTCATGGAATCAATATTAGTCTGGCAGCAATATGCAGGAGGGAAGATGAAAAACCCACCCTAGTATCTTTTATGAGAAAACCCCAAATGGGGTCACAAAGAGTCAGATACACTGAAAAACAACTGAACAGAAAGCAATATGCAAGATATAACAAAGAGGATAGAAAGCGAAGATGTTAAATCTATTTAGGAAGACATAACCAGGCCTTGGACTAGAGCAGATGTCACAGAATTCAAAGTGAGGAAAGCTCTGAGGAGATATAGCGTAAGCAGAATTGACAGGCCATGGTGAGAGGCTTGGTGCAGGGACCTGAGGAGGCAGGGCCACAGTTGAAGCAATTTATTTTCTTGAGCAAGTTAACTTGTTTGTGTTCTTAGACTTTTTATATTGTGACCAGAGGTATAACTTGAGTGAAGCAGCTAGAGCCTGTTCTCAGGGTGACAAATTTTAAAAGGGTGCTGAATTTAGAAAGTTCTGATGGCCCTTGCAGTTCTTCAGTAACATATCATTTAGCACTTAGAGATAATAATTAGTTAAAAAATTTTTAAAATATGTAGGAGTTATAAATATAGCATTGTTACTATCTTATCAAATTTAATATGCACTTTAAAAAAGAATGCTATGTTACAGATTTTTATGGTTTCCCATACAATTTCCTTTCTTTGTTCAACTTCATGTATATATTTATACATGAATACAATATATTTAATACAATATATTTAATAATTATGCTCATATTATGAAAGAAAAATTAAAAATAATTAGTTAAATAGTAATCTGAATAGACAACCATCTGAGGTGAGTTCTTTCCTGTCATGTCCTACTTCTTCACACCCTGCCAACTCTCAACTCAGGGTAGAATTTGTGGTTCATGCTGTTGGACAGCTCCACTCTGCCCTTCCCCCATTGATTTGTCACTTTGCCCTTCCGGAATGTCAGACACAAATCCACTCACCCTTTCCTTGATTTGTAAAACAGGCAGCCCAACTTTAATTGATTTGTAAAACAGAGAACTCCACCTTGCTTAATCTGTAAACAGGCAGAACCCTTACCCCTTGCTTACCCTTGATTAATCTGTGGGTGGGAGTCCCAGCCTAGGGTTTGGAGACAGAGGGAAATTCAAATGTATACTGACCAATCACTAATTATAGTTTCAAGTGTACACTGACCAATCATTGGAGTTTCAGCTTACACCACTGTAATTTCAGCTTAAGTAACCTGGCTATGGAACCTCTATAAAACCTGTACACTGTCTGTGCCAAAGGGCTGTCTGATTTGGGTGACCATGTACCCCGAGAGTCCCACAGTGTTCTGCGGTAACAAAACCCACCTTTTAAATTTAATCTTGGGGATCTTCTGTCTCACTTTTATTAAGGTACAAAAATGCCCCTTGCCCTAGGCACAAAAATTCTTAGTTTGTAGAATTGCCTATGTCCCTACAAATAGATTTAAAACCAAGCAATAAGACAAAACTCCAACCTCCTCCAACCTTTTTATGCATCTGGCAATATTTTCACTTCCTCATACTTACTCATGCCCCTAGTGGTTTCAGCCTGAAATTGCAAGGAGTAAGTGCTGTGGAATTAATAGGTTTCATTTTTCAAGACACTCCTGGCTTTATTGGAGCACTTGTCTTATGGAACCAGGGATCCCTAGCCCTCTGTTCATTAATATTGCTGCATAATTTAAAAAGACTTCTTCATAAACCCTTGGAATATTGTTTTTGCTGTTTCCTGTTTACTGAGCACATCATGTAGTCAGACACTTTACAGTAGCCTCATTCCTCCTTGAGATGCCCTGAAAGATCCGGAAATGGATTAGAAAAACAGGAGCAACACAGAACCCTTTCATAATGTGTTATGCCATGGATTTATAATCTTCCCTAAGGAAACTAAATTAATTTTCAGGCTTTTTGAATTCCTAGTGAGAGGCGAATATAATAAATAATCCTTTCCACTACCTTTGGAGATAATTGGCTGGAAAACTATTGGGTAATAATTGTTAAGCAACTTGAGGTCACCTCCCTGGCACATTAGCACCACTGAGGCATGCTTGTGAGTAACAGGAACATGCCCTTCAGTCAAGGATTAATTAAATGCAGAAGTTAAAAGAGAGAAACAGATGAATACTCAGCATGGCTTACAGAATGTGAGAAGTGTGGTCCATGCTAATGCCTCAGCCCATTTTCAAAGCTAGTTTTCTGAACTGCTCTGATTATGTTTCTGGTTTAAAAGGTTCAAATCTTGATGAATAGATTTTAATATGAAAAAGAGTTTATTCAAATGGGCTAGTCTCTCCCAAGCAGGAGATATGCTTTCACAATGAAAGAACTCCTTCCTACTCCTACTTCAAGTTCAAGACCAAGGACAAGCCCATCTTTGCCTATCATTCTGGCATCTCTGTGCATGTCTACAATGGATCCCCTATCTAGAATGCACTTCCTCACTTCCACCTAGCAGAAACCCTTTCTTTTTTTTGATAGTATTTTATTTTTTCCAATTATATGTAAAGATAATTTTCAACATTGGTTTTACAAAAATGTTGAGTTCCAAATGATCTCTTTTCCTCCCTCATCCACCTCCTTCCTAAGATGGTTAGCAATTTAATACAGGTTATATATGTGCAATCCTATAAAACATTTTTCCATATTAGTTATGTTGTGAAAGAAGAAACAGACCAAAAGAAAATGACCATAAGACAATAAAGAAAGTGAAAATAGTGTGCTTCAATCCGCATTCAGACTCCGTTAGTTCTTTCTCTGGAAGCAGATAGCATTTCCCATCATGTGGCCTTAGGGATCAGCTTGGATCATTGCATTGCTGGGAAGAGGTAAGTGGTTCATAGTTGATCATCACATAATGTTGCTGCTACTGTTTACAACGTTCTCCTGAAACCCCAACTTTGTTCAAAGCAAAGCTGATGTCATCTATAAGGAAGGTTTCTCCTTATCCTCAAGCTCAGGTCAATGGCTTTCTCTTAGAAATTACCTCATATTTATAGATACTTTGCATTTACTTATAGCTGGACCTGATATATCTCCCCCAAAAGATGTAAGTTTCTTAAGAGCAGGAATTATTTTTTTTTGCCTTTGTATCCTCAGAGTCCAGCATCGTCCTTACCACATCTTGCTGTTCAGTTGTTTCTTTTGTGACCCCATTTGTGGTTTTTCTTGGCAGAGATACTGGAGTGGTTTGCTATTTTCATTCTCCAACTCATTTTATAGATGAGGAAACTGGGGCAGATGACTAGCCCAGGATCACACTCAGTAAGTGACTGAGGTTGGATTTGAACTTAGGTCTTCCTGACTCCAGGCTTGTTGCTCTATCCACTGTACCACCTAGCTGTCTTACTTGCCACATAAATAGGTGCTTAATGTTCTTTGAATTGAAATTGATGACTCCAGTAGGGGCCAATGTGCCATTATATTTCTAATGAAGTTACTTAGAATCTTCTTTCTTGAAGGCTATAAATTATATATGCCATTAAGTATTTGCTCTATTTCTCCTTTGTTTCAACTTAAGCCAACCAGGCTAATCTAATGCATATCTTATGGAAGAGAACTGACCTGCCCACTGGTTTCCCTCCTTGAAAGTCAGACTGCTTTGTTCAGATTTGAGTAGAAGGTTTAAAATTCTATGGCTATGAATCTAAATCTTTAAGAATACATCCTTAACTTAGGGTCAATGTTAGGTTAGTGTTAGGAAACTAAGATTTAAAGGACAATGCTAACCTGTAATCCCTGAACATGGCACAGTTCAGTATCTACCTAAAATTCAATCTATCCATATTTGTGCTTTTTCTTTCAGATCTTTGGCATGCTCAGGTGATATGTAAGAAACACTCCAATTCTTCCTACTCAACACACATTCCTTCTGATGTCCCTAGGTGGAACAGTATAGAGCCCTGGAACTGCACTCAGGAAGACATGAGCTAAAATCTAGCCTCACAATCCCCAGTTGTGTGTCTCTAGAGAAGTCATTTAACCCCTGCCTCAGTTTCCTTATTTGTAAACTGAGGTTAATAATAGCACCTATCTGTTGAGGATAGAAAGAGATACTACTTGTAAAGCATTTCACAAACTTTAAAGGGTTATATGATTGCTGGCTATGTTGATGATGTCATTGTGATGAGGAATAGAATCCCCCATCAATTCAACAGCTAGATTTAATTCTCATTCATTATTTAGTGTAAGAAGAGGTCTTAATAGCTCTTTCATTTTGCGAATGACTTACCTAAGCCACAGAGACCAGAGTGCTTTACCTAAGATCACACTGGAATTAAGAGGCATAGCTTAGACCCACATCCTAAATCCAAACTACATGCTTTTTCCCACTATATCTCAAATTATTTCTTAATGTAATCTAAATTATTAGGGATAAAGCAATCATTCACTAACTTTTGACTATATGGCATTATAATTATTTATATATGCTAAGGAAAGAGAGGGATCCAATCTCAAACACAAGTCTTGTCTGTCACACTACTCTGGGGTCAAGGCTGACCATTGAGCACTGCCAATATTAACAAGACAAGCTTGAACTAGTCCTCCCTACTTTATGAAAATGTAGAGTAGCAAGGTCTGCACTATGCTTGGAATGTGAAATTAGGATCCTTTTCTTTGAGCTGTTGTCTGAGATATTGACTTGGAAGTAAATGCACAAATAAAACCTATAAGGGTAAAGTCTTCCAAAGGTCCTTCCAAATATAAAACTGATGAAATACACAGAATTCTCATTTTACAGTGCCTTCTGACATGCTATGAAGGTACCAGCCAGATCATTAACATCAAGTTCTCACTCATTGGTTGATGCAGACACAATCTGCACCTGAGTGTCCTTGTTTAGTTGTTTTCAGTTGTGTCCAACTCTTTGTGATCCCTTTTGGTGCTTTTCTTGGCAGAGATACTGGAGTGGTTTTCCATTTCTTTCTCTAGCTCATTTTACAGATGAAGAAACTGAGCAAAACAGCAACAAGTGACTCCAGGGTCACACAATGTCTGAGGCTGGGTTTGCACTCATGAAGTTGAGTCTTTCTGACTCCAAGTCCAACACTCTATAAACTGCACCATCTGGATGCAACATCAAATCTGAGCATGGACTGATATTAAAAGTAAGATAGACCCAGGTACACTGATTCTAAGAGTGTTCCAGTTTGCTGTATTCCCATGGCCTCATTCTTAGAGGTAATTCCAACTCTGATGCCCCAAGCCAATGATGGCTACTAATTGGTGGGTGTCTCCAGCCATGTACTTTTTTTTTAAAAAGAATGTTCTTTCTTTCTTTTTTTTTTTTTTCAATTTTGAGAGATAGTTGGGGTTAAGTGACTTGCCCAGGGTCACATGGCTAGCGTCATGTGTCTGAGACAGGATTTGAGTTGGGGTCCTCCTGATTCCAGTACTGGTGCTCTGTTCTACTAAACCACCTTGCTGGCCCCTCCCCATCCCTCCTACCCTTTTTTTTAAAAGGAAGACTGGAAATCTTTACTCAGATCAGCCAACTCACATTTTTCAGGCACCAGACTTTGGGTAGGCCTTTTGAGGAAGAGGGGTAGAAAGGAGGAGAGAAGAGAAGGCAAAGGTAACCCATTTCCCTGAATATCCCCTCCACCTCCAAATCCAGCCCAGGCTTCTGGGTAAATGGAGGGATATGTAGAAGGGAATGCCATGAAGGTAGGGACCAAGGGAATAAAAAGCCCCTGTCAAAGAGAGACCTACCCAGATGTGTAGCTTTCAAAACTCAGCTGTGGCCAGGGCAGCAGTCACCACAGGCCCCTCCCTGTAAATTAAGTCCTCACAGTAGCAGAGCTAGGGGTTGGGGGGGAGCAGGAAGAACAACTTTATGGAAGAGAAATTGGTTCCATGTTCAGCTCCTTTCAAGGCAGTGCCATAAATCTTGGACCAAAGAATGGCTATAATGGTGCAAATTCCCAAGTGAGAAGACAAGCCATGAATACAAAGGGAGAGAGGGAAGATGGGACTGTTGGTCCAGTTTTGCTGGTTAGAGGAAGTTCAAGGTAAAAAGGCTCTGGCTCAGCACCTGTAGGCACAAGAGGAGAAGCAGTGCCATCAATGGATGAAGGGAGAAGAGAAAGAGTTGGGAGTAGAAGGGGCTTGAGAGTTCCACAGAATCCCTGGGAACTGACCTATTTATATGTTTCCTACCCGTGTTCCCAATCCCTACATATTAGGATGATTATTCTAAGCAACTAATGGGGCTGTGGGATTCACACTGGACCCTTAAAAGGAAAAGACCATATCTTTGAATGAAACCTGGTCACTGAACATTCCCATACATTTCAGCAACCCAGATGCCTGGCATTTGCCTGAGGCATCTGTCCCATCCCAATCCACCTAGATACTCAATAATACTTTTAACTATACTTTCACTGTGGCCCTCACACCCACTGGCTCACTCCTTTCATTATCTGTACCTGGTCCACTCCAGGCCATTTACCACTCCTTAATCCCATTCAGATCTCTTCACTGTTTTTTCTTCTATGTAAGTACCAATCTTTCCCCCATTAAATTACACAGATTTTTAGAATCTTGGCTGCTTTTATTGATGATACAATATGGCAGATTTATTAGGAATCTTGCTCAGCTAAATGGTGTTATAATAAAACCTCGATACTCTGACTGAAAAAAGGCTTGAGTGATAGAATTCTTTCAAGACAGTCCCTCTGTACCTTTGCATTTTGGTGTTCCCAGCCCTCAAATGGCAAGACAACTGCCCTTGTTACCTGCACAAGGAATTCATGGGTATTTGCAATGGGACACAGATTGAGCATTCCTATTTAGTCCCTCTCTTTCTTCTTCCCTCATTTCTATCACCATTCAGTCATCCAATAAATATTTTTTTTTCTTTTTCAAGAGGCAAAGAATGGATTCTTTCAATTATTTTTTACCCTCTGGTTCTAGAATATTAGGGCAGTTTTCCTTGATAATTTCTTGAAAGATGATGTCTAGACTTTTTTTTTTATCATGGCTTTCCATTTATTTATTATTTTTACATTCTCTCCATTGGATCTGTTTTCCAAGTCAGTGGTTTTTCCAATGAGATATTTCATATTGTCTTCAATTTAAAATTTTTTTGTTCGGTTTTATTGTTTTATAATTTCTTGATTTCTCATAAAGTCATTAGCTTCCATTTGTTCCATTCTAAACCTTTGGTTTTTTTTTTTTGTTTGTTTTTTTGCTTTTTTTTGCAGGGGGAAGACTGGGCAATTAGGGTTGAGTGACTTGCCCAAGGTCACATGGCTAGTAAGTGTTAAGTGTCTGAGGCCAGATTTGAACTCAGGTCCTCCTGACTCCAGGGCTGGTGTCACCATTAGGTCACCTAGCCACCCCTCCATTCTAAAATTTTTAAGGAATGATTTTCTTCAGTGAGTTTTTGGATGTCCTTTTCCATTTGGACAATTCTGCTTTTTACAGGATTCTTCTCACTGACTTTTTGGACCTCTTCTGCCATTTGGGTTAGACTATTTTTTAAATTGTTATTTTCTTTAGTATTTGTGTGTGTGTGTGTGTGTGTTTCCTTTAACAAGATATTGACTCATTTTTAATATGAGTTTCTTGCGTCACTCTCATTTCTCTTCCCAATTTTTCCTCTACTTCTCTGACTTGATTTTCAAAATCCTTTTTGAGCTCCTCCATGACTGTAACCATTTCATATTTTTATTATAGGTTTTAGATGTAGGAACTTTGACTTTGTTGTCTTCTTCTGGTTGTACATTTTGATCTTCATTGTCACCAAAGTACAATTCTATAGTCTAATTTTATTCCTGCTGTTTGCTCATTTTCCCAGCTAATTACTTGACTTTTTAGCTCTTTGTTAAGGGAGCACTCTGCTTTCAGAATGGAGATTGCTCTGTCCCAAACTTCAGAGGTTTTGCACAGCTGTTGGCAGAGCTACTTTTGGGCATCCGCAAATTTTCAGTTTTTCTAAGGTGGTATGATCAATGGAAATGTGCTTACTCTTCTCCTGGCCTGTGGTCTCATCTGTGAGTTACTACAAGCACTCTTTTCTGCCTCAGAACTAAGTGAAGGACTCCTTCTCTACAGCTGCCACAAGCTCTGCCACACCAGCACTCCTCTTCACCCCAGGACTGTCACCCAAGACTCCAACCCAGATCCAAGAAGGGCAAAGCAAGAGAATCCTGATTCAGCTCCAGTAAAATGATTACTTCAATTGCCCTCTGATCCCCCTTGATCCCCCCACCATCTGTGGACTTGGAACTCTGGAAGCAATTGCTGCTGCTGCCACCTGCACTGCCACCTCCACCACCCCAGGGCTGGGGCCAGAACTCATTCTTCTATCACCCAGGTCTAACAGAATTTCCCCAGTGACCTTCTACTTTGTCTTTGGCATTTGTGGGTTGAGAAGTCTGGAAAACACCACATTTGCCAGTGATTCAGTTCCCTCAGGCCTGCTCTGGCCTGGTCTGTGCCAGGGCAGACCATCCTGGACTGTGCTCCACTCCCAGTCTGGTGCAATAGACCCTTCCTGTTAACCTTCCAGGCTGTCTTGGGCTGTTGATAGGTTTTTCTCTCTCATTTTGTGGGTTCTGTAGCTCTAGAATTTGTTTAGAGTCATTTTTTTTTTACAAAAAGTTGGAGGGTTTTTGGGGAGAGCTGAAGCAAGTATGTGCTTTTACTCCAATATCTTGGCTCTGCCCCCTTAACAAACATTTATTAAGTGCTTATTATGTGCCAGGCATAGATTGTACACTTGAAGGATACAAAAAATAGTAAAAAAAATAGTTCCAGCCTTCAATCAATCAATAAAGATCTATTAAGTATCTCTTATAAGCCAGGTATTATAGCTTAAATCTAATGGGGGAGAATATATGTAAATTACAGTACATACAACATATATACAGAGTAGATAGCAGGTTATCTTATATGAGAAAGTTCTAGCAAGTGCTGGGACTGGGGAAGGCCTTCTGCAGAAAGTGGGGTTTGACTGAAGATCTGGAGGAACCCAGGGGAAGGAGGAGGTGAGAATGAGGAAGCAAAGCTTTCCAGACTTCAGACATAGAAAGTCTTATGTGAGAAATGCATTGTATAGACCTGCCATTATGAAAATTCAACTTTACATAAAGAATTCTGAAAGAAATCTGCATTTCAAAAAACCACCAATGTTAACTCTACTGTATAGAACTGTGATCTTTCCCACTGTTCCTGCCCCTTGGTTGGGGGCTCCATGGTCTCCCTCCTATCTCTCCTCCCCCCCAAAAACCTTGAAAGCTGAAGAGCAGAAGCCCTGTTTGAGACCTCTAGCACTCCCCTCCATGTCTGCCACCCCTAAACAACGCTCCCCCCATCCTTCCCTGTCTGTCTTCTCGTCTTCTCTCTATCCATGCTCTGTTACCTAAGTGTCTTTTCCACAAGCCCAATGAGTCTCTCATCTTTTCCTGTATGTATCTTCCCCAAATCCCCAGCCCCGACATTTTCCTCTTCCCTTCTCTGTCCCCAGGCCCCCAGATGTTGCCTTGCCCTCTTCTTCTCTACTCCATTGCCCCAGAAAAATTTTCCTTAAGTAAAAATCACTTTGCTTAAAGGTCAGTGTAACATCCACTTAAATAAAGCAAGACCTGACTGTATAGTGTACTGAAGGGATTAAACTATAAGAAGACTTGGGAAGGTAGGAAAAGGTCAAGTTATGAAGAATTCCTGTTAGACAAGTTCATATCTGATCATGGAGTTAATAGAAAGCCTCTAGAGCTCAATGATGTGACATGGTCAGACCTGCACTTCAGGAAAAATGCAGTTGAGATTGGAGTGGGGAGAGGCTTCAGCAGGGAGAACAAATCAAATACTATTCTAATAGTCCAAGGGAGAGGTGATTAGTGTCTAGACTAGGGTGTTACCATCATGAGAGGAAAGAAGATGACTTATGAAAGAGATCTTGTGAAGATAAAAATCGATAAGATCTAGCAAGAGATGAAATTTGTGGGGTGAATCCAACTAAAGAGTAGAGAATGACACAGGCCTCCCTTGGAACTCCCAAGTTCATTAAATTTAATGTCATTTGCTCAATTATATTGAAGATTTAGGAGAGCATAATGGGTTTTTGGATGATGAGGAGCAAGATATTTCTTTAGCAGGGCATAGGGGAGAAGGGATATGTTCATTGCAGAAATATATAATTAAAACCCCATTACTTTCTGTAATAGCAAGAAACCATCTAACAAAAGTGAGCAGCAAGAAAATCTGAGTAAAGAAATAAAATGTGTAGGGAAATGCAGGAAAAATAATAAGAGACAAAGAAAACTAAATTAATGTGAAATCAAATGTAAAATAAGAGTGTAATCAATGAGGTTCTATAGTTTGTTCATAACTTATCTGCCCAAATTGAGATGAACATCTTCCTAAAAGTCAATATTGACATAATTGATGAAGAAAGGATTAAATTTGCTTGCCTCCTGAGTCCAATGCAAGACTTTATTGTAATTATACATGGTATAAAGTTATTACTTCTTAGTTCTTAAAAAAAATAAAACCATTATATACAAATGCCAATAAATTCTAAAAAAGATAATCCTTCATGGATTATATCTCCCAGTAATAAAGTTTCTGAGACATTGACCCAGATGGAGATGCATACTTTTATATAGATAGAAAAATAGGTCAGAATTCTGAACATGGTAATAATTCAAGAATCCAACCATATGTATATATATATATATATATATATATATATATATATATATATATATATATATATATATATATATATATATATAATGTGCCAGGCACTGTGCTAAGGGATACGGATACAATGAATAAAAAGAAAAAACCATCCCTGCCCTCGAGGGTCTTACAACTTAATGGGGAGAGGGGAACAACACACACAAAAGGAGGCAAGAATTATGGGGGGAACCAGGGCGTACCCAAACATTTTGTTCTGTGAAACTGACACAGGACAGAGCAGCAGATGCAGAGAGAAGTGATGGTGGGAAGAAGGAGGTTTCATGAGGGTGCTGTTATTATTGAGTTATTTCAATTATGTCTAACTCTTTGTTACCCCATTTGGGGTTTTCTTGGAGCAGATACTGGAAGGGTTTGTCATTTCCTTTTCCAGCTCATTTTACAGATGAGGAAACTAAGGCAAACAAGATTAAGTTACTTGTTTAGGGCCACACACCTAGTAAAGTGTCTGAGGTCAGATTTGAACTAAGGAAGATGAGTCTTCCTTAATTCCACGCCTGGCACTCTATCTTCTGTGCCACCTAGCTGCCAATGAGGTAGTAATCCTCATAAGAACCTTTTTATATTCTTTAATGAATTTTCTTTAATACAAAATCCTCACCGAAGCATTTATTGACAGGCTGGAGAGGGGCCAGTCAAATTAGCAGTACCAGAACTTTCAAGTGTATGCTGAGGTATTGGCAAATGCTACAAATCAGGGCTCGGTTTACTGTTTTATTCATTATCTAGACTTAAGAAAGTGATGAAAAGCAAAATGAGCAGAATGAAGAGAACATTGCATACAGTAAGAGCAATACATTTTAGAGTAAGTCATTCTATTAACAAAAACTCAAATAAAGTAGAAAGGACATATTAAGAAAGACACTATTTGCATCCAGAGAAAGAAATGATAAATAGAAGTATGTATAGAATGATTGTGTGTGGGTGTGTGTGTATTTAATGGAACCTATCTCTAGGGTGGGGGGAAGGGGAGAAGAAAAAAATGAAATGAAAATTCTACTACATATTTAAAAGGACGAGCAAAACCATACATAATAGATTTGCAGTTTCATGTGCAATCATCTTTTAAAAATTATATTATGCTATGGAAATGTTTGTTTTCTTCCATAAATTAAAAATCAAAAAGAAAGTGATGTAGAAAATATTAATACTGCAGATTAAATTTAAAAAGTGCACTACATACATTTTTTTTTATTTGGAGGGCTAGTTGCTAGACATTTACCAATAGACCTTGGGGTCTACCTCTGCTATTTCTTAGCAGGGGTAGGGGATAAAAATAGAGATAAAAATCAGGGTGGGTCCAGATACACTTAAAAGAAGTTTTCACACCTCTGTATCTTTGAAACCATAGTTGGATCATACTATCTCTTAAAGTCTCTGTCAAACCCTAAATTCTATGGTCTTAAGATGCCAAGGTGTTTCATTCTTAAAGCCATCAGTGCTTTCTCACTTCATTCCACTAAAACTTGAGAAGTCCTAAGAAAATAGCATTATCATGTTCCTGAATATAAAATAGGAGCTTCCTAACAATTTTTCACTCTATTTGCAATTTCATTTTGCATAATCCTTTCAATATCTTTGTAAAAAATAAATGAATTTGTTAACTATATACAGGAGGATATTCTGCAGGCAAATGTTCTTAGTGAAGAGTGAAGTGCTAACTAATAAATATTGATAACACAATCTGCCTTCCTTCAAGTTTCTTTCAAATCTCAATCTCAGTTGCTACAGGGAGTCTTTCCCAACCCCTTTTAATTCCACTCCCTTCCTTCTCTTAATCTTTTCTTTCTTTAATTATTTACCCTTATATAGCTTGTTATATATTTGTTTGCTTGGTGTCTGCTCCATTAGATTGAGGGTAGGAACTGTTTTGCCTCTTTCTGTATCCAAAGAACTTAATATAGTACATGGTACATAGTAGGTACTTAAAGAATCTTTACTGATTGAGACTGAAAAGAAAGCATTTTTCATTTAGAATTCAGCAACAAGGCACTAAATATTCATAGCAAGCATTTAGCTATGTGAAAAAGGTATGGCATTTTCTGTTTTCTCACTTAAACAAGGTACCTAAAACTGGGGCAACATCTTTCTTCTATCTTTCTTTATTTGTAAGATAACTGCATTGGACTACATGTCAAATAGACTCTGGGCTACAAAATCAAGAAATAAATAAATAAAAATAATAGCCTGATGCCTCTACCAAGTGAGTCACCTCACAGAGGAGTGTGAAATGAAGAGACATGGGCCAGTCATGTCAGTGAAGACTGAGCCAATTTATTCATCTGAGGTTCCAAGTATATATATATATATATATATATATATATATAAGAAAAAACTGCATAGTCATGCATAGCCAGCATAGTCTTTGGGAGCTACTTTCTTGGAATACTTCCCTCTGCCCTAGTTCTCATGCATCTCATATTTGACTGCTTTGTTCTCTCATCTCGGTTATCGTCTTACAATAGGGACAAGAGATGGGCAGGACATTCTGAAAACCTCCCTTGGGGCAGGATATGATTATCTCAATGTTTTGTTTTGTTTTTTTAGTTCCATGATGTCAGGCAGATGAAGTCAGGAAAACCTTGAATGTTATCATGTCCAGGATGTTCCCATACTAGATGTAGAGTATCTAAATGTATTAACAATCTTATAATGAACTAACACCTTCTGGCTAACATTCCAGAACAGGGCAGATCCTAGATTTCAGGCTATCCAGTAAGTTCTGTCACATAGCCACATCACTAGGCAAACCTGGAGCTGGCCATAAGGAATGGCCGCATCACTAGGAAAACCTGGAGCTGGCCATAAGGAATGGCTGCATCACTGGGAAAACCTGGAGCTGACCCCAAGGAACTACCTGAATCCTGGATCAGATGTTTTGGCTCCCTACAATAGCCAGCACTTTTTAATAGCATTATGAGGTGTTGTTCATGAGAACAGACCCCAAAATCTATAATTAGTTTTGTAAAAAAGAAATGTATTTGGTTATTTGACTAAGGAGAGAGCCAGAAGTAGTTCTCTCTCCCCAAGTTCTGGAAGATTTATGTTATAAAGGACTTTGATAAAACTATCCATCCACAAATAACATGTATTTCAGATATACATACATACACATATATTATATACATTTATATACATATGCATACACATGCATATACAAGTATATATATGTGTGTGTACATATGTAGGTATATATGTTTATATATGTATGTA
This sequence comes from Gymnobelideus leadbeateri, assembly GCA_011680675.1. Taxonomy (NCBI): domain Eukaryota; kingdom Metazoa; phylum Chordata; class Mammalia; order Diprotodontia; family Petauridae; genus Gymnobelideus; species Gymnobelideus leadbeateri. Next base: position 93,602 of record WOXC01004692.1, on the reverse strand, counting down.
TATATGTTTACCTGTAGGGCAGTTAGGTGGTACCATGGATAGAACATCCAGCCTGGAGTCAGGAAGATCTGTGTTCAAATTCAGCCTCACACTTACCACTTGTGTGATCCTGAGCAAGTCACTTAACTCTGTTTGCCTTGGTTTCCTTATCTGAAGAATAAGCTAGAGAAGGAAATGGCAAACCACTCCAGTATCTTTGCCAAGAAAGCCCCAAAAGGGGTTACAAAGAGTTAGACACAACTGAAAACAACTATACAACTAATAACCAGAAACAGAAGCTTGGGGTGAACCCCTTAGGAGTTCCTGGATGTGATAATCCAAAATAAGAAAGCTTTGGATGTATCCAGGCCCTGGGGGAATAGAAATACCTTGTAACCACTTCTGGAATTTCTAGAAAGTTACTGGGATACAGCTATATTCTGGGTGTGGATCAATAATCTTTAATCAGATAAGACTGAAAAATCTAATAATTTTTTTCAAACTGTAATAAATTATTCTCCCCACAAAGGTTTGCAAAGTACTTTGCATGTTATCTCACTGGTCCTTGCAGTAATCCTGCAAGGTGGGAGCTATAACTATCTCCATTTTGCAGATGAAAAAACTGAAGGTCACAGAGGTTAAATGACTTGTCCATGTTCACAAATATAGTATGTTTCTGAAGTAGGATTTGAACTCAGTTCTCCTTGATTTCAAGTCTACAATATTACCAGCTGCCTCCAGACCTGGTTTCTAACCCTTTGTCAATTCATTCCATTTTTTTGAAGCTTACTTCCATAATTTGTAAAAAGAAGAAGATTAACTATATTGATTTAGCAGTTTTTAATCAACTTCTGTGTGGAATGTAATAATAGAGAGAAAAAATGGAACAATTCTTTTTTTTTTTTAAGCAATTGGGGTTAAGTAACTTGCTTAAGGTTACACGGCTAGTCATTATTTATGTGTGGGTGCTCATTTTCTGAGGTTGGTTTCAATCCCAGGTCCTCCCAACTCCGAGGCCAGCACTCTTACTCACTGCGCCACCTACCCGCCCCATTTTTTCTTTTTTAAATGGAACAATTCTTACCCTCAAAAAGTTTACAGTGGGATGTAGCACAGATATAAATAAATATTTAAATCTGTATATGATGAGGGCAAAAAAAAAAGATACAAAAATTTTCTCAAATACAATTTTGAGAAGAGAGATATTATTTTTATTAAGATAATGGGAATCTGGAAAAGGTTTAGTGGAGGAAGCAGTGCCTCCATTTACTCTACATTTATCTTTTATGTGTCTTTTTTCTGTTATGTTCTCTGTTCCATTTAAAATGTAATCTCCTTAAGGGCAGGGTCTCTCCTTTCATTTTTCTACATGTTCCCATTGCTTAAGAGACTCCCTGATTGTTTGTTTGAGTTATATGGACTTTGAAAAAAAAAAGAATTCAAATAGGTAGAGATGAGGAATGAAGAACAAGTGAATTCAGGTATAATACCTCCCAGAACTCTTTTTGGGTATTGCATCTAGTCCCTATAATTTAATTTTGGTTGATATTTGATTGAAATTTCCTAGCCTGGGTTGAATAAGAGCCAAGGGTCAATCTGACCCACCATGAAACCCAGAAGTGAGTAGACAGATGGAAAGGAAAATAAATTAATTAGTGAATTAAGGAAGACCACATGGTCTAGCAGCATCTTCAGTTTCTAAGGAGATGAGTTAGGATTTTAGTTTTTTAGGTTTGCTTAGAATATATAGCCATTAGTGGCATTCTAAGGTAGAATGGAAACTGGGCAAATGTCCAATTCTTGGGGTCACAGGAGTTGCTAAAGATAATTCATAAGAATGATGGAGATAATCAAGGTCCTATTGTTTCAGAGACCCTGCAGTTCTGAAATTGTAAGTTTCATTGGCCACATGTATCCCTACATGTGTACCTCACTACCATTATACTCTTAAATTTGATCTATTTGTATTCGTGGCAGAGTCCACTTGAGTTATGGGGTATAGTTTAAGGGAATGCTTCTTTAACTACTGTTCTTGCTATGCATTTGATTTCTTTGCTATGCAAAGATACTTTTGCTGATTATTTGTAGGAAGCACACTGGTGGAGACTCAGAAGCTACAGCAGTAAGAACAGCTGCCCACCTGGAATCCAAGATACCAACCATTCATTCAGGACTTAGGAAATTAATTTCCCTGTGATTTGTTTTATCAGAATTCCCTATATTAGCAATCTCTAAAATTGTGGAGGCCACTTTTAAAATAGACCCACCATTGTTCATCCTGTTGTTGCCAATACGGAGGGAAGTAAAGGGCAAACCCCATTGTTCTTTTTCCTTAATCTTAGAGATTACTTTATCAGAGGAGCAGATGTGTCCCGAAAATTTATGGTACAACACAGGTTTAGCCAGTTACTCCACAGACCCCAAAGCATGCATGGCACTTTGGATACTATGTGTAGCCCTTTGGATGGATCCTCTTAAAGCTGACTCCCCATCTAAAAGATGCCCTAGGTGTTTACTCACTAGACTTTGTCTTACTGAAAAAGGTATTAAAAGAGTCATTGGAAATGATACTTCTGATTAAGAAATGACATTCTTCTCATCTCTAGGGCTTTGTACTGACTATTTTCTATACCTGGAAGAAACTACCTTCTTCTCTCCACCTTATCCAGTCCCTCTCTTTCTTTTAGAGGCAGTTCAGGCACTTTCTTCTTCATGAAGTCTTCCTTGATCCCAGTGTGATGAATGAAAAATTCCAACAGAGATTCTGGGTAATTAATAGTCAATTTATGAATTAGACTAGCTAATAATCAATAAATTCATGATCAGCGGTTTCTCTTAGACAAAACCATAGAAAGGCTAAAATCCTAAATATATTTTCAGAAAAGGAGGTGCCTTTAATAAGTAAAAATCAGACCTGATTAGGGGCCACTAGGTGGAGCAGTGAGTAGAGCGCCAGCCCTGGAGTCAGAAGGACCTGAGTCCACATCAGGCCTCAGACACTTAACACGCAAACAAACACCTAGCTGTGTGACCTCGGGCAAGTTACTTAACCCCAATTGCCCTCCATAAAGAAAAAAAAAATCAGCCCTGATTGGTGACATTTTAATGAGGATGTGGGCTTGAAATCTTCAGTTCCTCCTGCTGAAAACTGTGGCTTGGCTATGAGAATAAGTCGCCTCCAGGAAACTGGACAAATCAATCCACCTCCACCCTGAACACTCTGCTTGATTTTCTCTCCAATGAGTTGAGTGATCCTGAACTCCAATGGAGGGGTGCAAAGACATGTGTTTATTTCCTAAGAGAAAGAATTCGCCTAGATCAGATTCTGTTTGTTTTTGCTCTTGAAAAGGTTCAATAACACCAGGAGTGTGATGTCTTGACTTTCAAGTGAATTAGATTTGCAAAACCATGAGCCTCACTCTCTCCTCCAGAATCTTTGGAATCCAGTGGCAAGACAGACTCTAAACAGAAGTAAGGTCTCCTAGTTGGGTGATGTCCTGCTTAAGATCAAGGATCAAATTCCCCTGACTGACCTATGGGGGCTGACTCTCCATCTAAAGATTGCTCACAAAATGAAAAAATAAAGAAAAAATCTTAATCCTAATTTAATAATTGGTTGCTGATATAATAACAAAATAATAATTTCTCTCATATTTTGCTAGTGCTATCCTTCCCAAACTATCTTATGCTTTGCATAGATTTGTATTTATTAACTTTATGCTTTTGCTACATATATTGTGCATGTGTGTGTGTGTGTGTGTGTGTGTGTTTCTTCCATTAGAATGTAAGTTTATTGTGGTTTGGGATTGTACTGTTAATAGCAGATGGGCTACAGATCTCTACCAACACTGGGCATACTTTATGTTTTTCCTTACATCTCCCTTCATTATCAGTAACATCTCCCCAAATACTTTCCATATATTTGTGTCTTAGGTCATGGGGTGCCTCTTTGATTAGGAGTCCCAATAGATGACTCTAGCTGTATTGCTACGCACCAGTGCTCTGAGGCTCCAAAGTACATATTGCTAATTTTGCTTAGCATATATATGTAACAAATCAATATGTACATATATATTTAAGCATTCAAACAAACTAGCAGTTTTATTAAAATAGCTTGACTTGTAAGGGAAATACACTGAAAACTAAATATTCAATTTTAAAAACCAGAATTTCCTCTATTAGACTCATTAAACTAGGGCATGTAAAAAGAATGTTTAAATAAAAATGTCTTGAGTGGCTCCCTTACAATGCAATGGACACCTAAAAAAAATTCCAGAAGACCCTCCCATAAAAATGTACATATTTGGTACGAAGCAACCAAAAATTTGGTGTCATAATCTCTTACATTTACCTACCCTTTCTCACCCTTGCCCCCTTATTCTTTCTCTGGGGCTCATTTCCCATTGATCTGTGTTCTTCTTGGTAAGTCTATCCCAGGATGATAGTAGCTGTTATATATCACTATTCTGAAATCCTATGAGTGTCCCTTTCAAGTAACTATTGCTGTGAACAATGTTTCTCATGAATTTTCACCAATGTATTTCCTATTAATAAATCAATCACTAATAATAAAATGAACCAAAATATTTGCTAAAACTGCATATTAAATACTTAATATTTATATACCATTTTATCCATAAATATGAATTAGTACCACCAATATACACATATTGTCCATGACTAATATGGGCTCACACTTAAAGTCCCAGAGGAATAAGGTACCTTTGTAGGGAATATATGTAGCTAGGACAGTTCATAATTATGGAATTTTGATAATTTCTTTCTGTCTCAAGAACTGTCCATAAAATTTCCTTGATAAACAAAGCTTCTGAACTGATCAATGTTTCTAATGCTAAACTGTGCTGATTAATCCATGCTATGCTATACTAACAACTCACAACACTTACTTTTCAATAATAGTCATTTCTAGCTTCAGTTTTATCCAATAATGTTAAGTGAAATAGACTTCAAAAAGTTCTCTTCAGTCTTCTCTCTTCTGTTTCTCCTAACTCTTAGGGTGCAAGCCTGGGAGATTGGAAGTATAGTATTGCCCTTTATAGTATTAGGGAGGGGGAGTGAGTATTTAGGGTGAAAAGTAATGAGTTCTGTTTTGAACATGACAAATTTAGGATGTCTACTGGACATCAATTAGAGGTCTCTGAGAGGCAATCAGTGATGCAAGGTAGGAGATCAGCAGAGAGACTGGGGCAGCAAAAGCTGATTTTAGAACCAGCAGCATAGAGATAATAATTAAATCCATGGGAGCTAATATCAACAAATGAAATAGGATAAAGGGAAAGAAGAAGGTCCAGGATAGGTCCTGAGGGACACCTAAGTGGATTCAGCAAAGCAGATAGAGGAGTGGTAAGATAGATAGGAGGAAAAGCAAGAGAAAGTGATGTTCTTAAACCTAGAAAGAAAAAAAAATATCAAAAAGGAGAGAGTGATCAACAGAATCAGTGACTGCAGAGAAAAAGTTATTGGATTTGACAACTTAGAGATCTTTAATATCATTGGAGAGAGCAGTTTCAGTTAAATAAAGTAACTTCAAGAGCTAGACCATAAGAGCTTAAGAAAAGAGTGAGAGGAGATCAGTAGATGACCTTTTCAAGTTTAACTGCAAAGGGCAGAAGAGATATAGGAAGATAGTTAGGAGGCATGGAAGGGTCAAGTGAGGGCTTTTTTTTTTCAGGATAGGAGAGAAGTAGAGAGCCATAGAGTGAAAATAAATGAGAGAGTAAGGATGACATCAGGGCCAGTCTGCTGAAAGGATGGAATGGGATCATTTGAACAAGTAGTGGAGTTAGCCTTGGTAAGAAGTAGGGCCATTTCATCATGTGGAACAAGGGTGTAGGAGGACAGAGTGGTAGGAGGTATCTGTGTGATAGGATGAGAATAAGGAAAACTAAAGGAATTCATTTTATGTGAAGCATGAGACAAGATTCTCAGCTGAGGGAATGGGGGAAGGAAGAGTTATGAGAGGTTTGAGGAGGGTTGAAAAGAGTTGGTATGGGGAGTGGGATAGTAAGTTGATAAGGGAGGTACAGGGGGATTACCTAACAGCAGTGAGGGCCCAATTGAAGTTATGTAACATAAATTCTTAGTGGACCCAGTCAGAATGACTGTGATTTTTTTTCCACCTTCATTCAGGGGCGTGTGTTTAGTGCAAAAGTGATGAATGATGGAAGTGGTCCAAGGCTAAAGCTTAGATGGGCATACATAACCAATGATAAGGGGTGAGAGATTAAAAAGAAAGGGACAGTGTAGAGTTGAATTGGTTGACCAGTGAATCAAGATGAGGAGAAAGTGGCAAGTCCAGGGGAAATGATCTGGGAGAAAATTGAAGGGTTGGGACTGGAGGTGAAGATGCAGAAGGAAGAGTAGGGTTATGTACAGGAAGGCTGAGGGAGGGGTAAAAAAACAATGGATATAGTTAAATAAAGTAACTTCAAGATTTTTGAACATAGAGGTGGTACATTTGTGGGTAATGGCAAGAAGGTGTGACCATCTTTTTGTGTGGTTGAGGTAGGGTAGAGAAGTTATTAATGGGAGGGGAGTAGATTAGGGAATTGAGTGGTTAGAGTATTTGAGGAAGAATCAATTTCTTGAGCAAGAATTGAAAAGGAAAGAATTTCTTTCATTTAATTTTTATTTATTTTTTTCTCAATTATGTGTAAGCAAAATTTTTAACATTCTTTTAAATTTTGAGTTCCAAATTCTCTCCTTCCCTCCCTCTTTCTTGAGAAGGAAAGCAATTTGATATAGATTATAACATGTGTAGTCATGTAAAACAATTTCATATTAGGTATGTTGCAAAAGAAAACATAGACCAATAACAATAACAAAGTAAAAAATGTTTCAGTCTGCATTCATAAGCCGTCAGCCTGGAGGTGGAAAGCATTTTTCACCATAAATTCTTCAGAAATGTCTTGTAACATTGTAATACTAAGTCATTCACAGTTGATCATGGTAAAATATTGCTGTGCCATATTACTGTATACAATGTCCTCCCAATTTTTCTGAATTCTTTTGGTATCAGTTCATATAAATATTCTCAGGTTTTTCTGAATTCCGCATGCTAATCATTGCTAATAGCACAATACTATTCCATTACATTCATATACTACACCTTGTTCAGCCATTCCACAACTGATGGGCATTCCCCCAATTTCTAATTCTTTGCCACCACAAAAGAGTTGCTCTAAATATTTTTGTGCATATAGGTGCTTTTCCTTTTTCTTTGACCTCTTTTGGATACAGACTTAATAAATAGAGGTATTGGTGAGTTAAGGCCATGCACAGTTTTATAGCCCTTTGGGCATAGTTCCAAATTGCTCTCCAGAATGGTTGAATCAGTTCACAACGCTACCAACAGTACATTAGCACCACAATTTTCCCATATCCCCTCCAACATTTGTTATTTTTATATTTTCTCATATTAATCAATCTGATAGGTGGAAGGTGGTACCTCGGAGTTGTTTTAATTCAAATTTCTCTAATCAATAATGATTTGGAGGGTGTTTTTATATGTCTATTGATAGCTTTGATTTCTTCTTCTGAAAACTGTCTATTCATACCCTTTAACCATTTATCAATTGAAGAATTACTTATATTCTTATAAATTTAACATGAATCTCTATACATTTATGAAAGAAGGCCTTTATCAAAGAAAGAAAATTCCAATTTCCTACTTCACTTTTATTCTTGGCTTCATTGTTTTTGTTTATGTAAAACCTTTTTAATTTGATGTAATCAAAATTATCCGTTTTACATCCTATAATGCTCTTTAACTCTTCTTTGATCATAAATTCTTTCCTTATCTATAAATCTGACAGGTAAAATATTCCTTGCTCTCCTAATTTGCTTATGTCTAAATCATGTACCCATTTTGACCTTATGTTAGTATACGGTGTGGGATATTGTTCTTTATCTGGTTTCTGCCAAGTTGCTTTCCAGTTTTCCCAGCAATTTTTGTTAAATAGTTATATCTTGTCCCCAAATCTCAGATCTTTGGGTTTCTCAAACCTTAGATTATTACTGTGTCATTTACTACTGTGTATGGTGTACCTTATCTACTTCATTGATCTGCCACTCTTAGCCAGTACCAATTTGTTTTATTGATGACTGCTTTGTAATACAGTTTGAGATCTAGTATTGCTAAGCCACCTTCCTTCATATTTTCCCAAAAGGAATAGATGTTTCTAAATGAAAGATAAAGAAGGAGAATCTGGAATTGTGAATAGGGAGTAAGAAGTATTCCATCTCCCCTTCCTTGACCAGTGAGCTGAGAAAAATGAGTGAAGGTGCAGTCAATACAGGAAAGAGTGGCCAGGGTGGCTGTTTCATCTGAGAGGAGTGAATTTTCAGTAAAAGATAGTGGATGGAAGGAGTGAGAAAGGAAGAGACTTAAGATGAAGCAAAGTTTATTGTCTATAGAACAGGGAGGAGAAAGACTGAGTAGAGTTAGATTGAAACTTTGGGGTAGGAGGATTGAAGGTGTTGGAAGGGAGGAATCAGATGGCAGGAAGTGAGGAATGGATTTGCATGTGATCTACAGGAGTTCACAATCACTGTGATATGAAGGGTACAACCATGTGTAAGAATATTCATCTTTGATGATGCCACTCCTATACCTTCAAAGGATAGCCATAGCAAAAGATGAAAGGTCTAAAAGCCTGCTCTTTTCCCAGACGATTTTCCACATTGTAACTGGTAGATTGGGCTGAAACAGGAGGTGGCAGATGCTTTGTTCTGAGAGAGATAGAAGTGGTTGATTTGGAGTATATGGGAGACACCTAGCCTGGTCCCTAGCAGCCTTTTCTCAGGGAACATACAGAGAGAGAGAGAGAGAGAGAGAGAGAGAGAGAGAGAGAGAGAGAGAGAGAGAGAGAGAGAGAGAGAGAGAGAGAGAGAGAGAGAGAGAGAGAATAAGGGAGAGATAGCAGGGGAGAAAAGGGGGGAGGGGGATGAGGATAGAGGAGGGGAGAAAGATAGAGACAGAAAGAAAGAGACAGAGACAGACAGATATATTGACTCCACCTGTCTTTGCCTAGCTCTTTTCCCCAGTACGTGGTACAGTTCAAAAACTACATAATAAACACTCAATAAATATTTGTTGGTTGATTGATTGATTTTCACAAAGATGAAATATACTAACATAATAAGTGCTATATTCCTCATTTCACCTTGCTACTGCTCCTCATATCTTTACCTCTCTTTCCCTAGATGCTAAGTTCTCTGAAATTGTATGCTTTTTTCTAGTATTGAAAGGGAGAAAAGAATCTGATTTTTAGAACTGAGAAAAATTGTTACAGCAAAAGGTTTAGAGGTAAAATGTGCTACTCTCAGTATGGCAGGCAGTAGGGATATAACGTTGATTAGAATGCAATACGGGGCTGGAATAAGTAATGACTTAAGAGTAGACAGCCAAAAAAAAAATGGTTAGTCATTGAAAGACTTTAACCACCCAAATCGGGAATTGTTAGTCAGAAGGAATCTGCATCTTTAGAAGCAAGTAGAATGATATGGTATGAAACAAATATATTTTTGACCAAGACAGGAATTTTCCCCCCAGATATGCATATTTGTTTCAAGACTTTTGTTTCTTTCTTTTTCCCCCCCAGTGGGAGTGGAGGGGGGGGAAAGAAATTCAGTTTTGTTTATTGAAAAACATAACATACAATTTATAAAAAAGTAGAAGAGTGAAATGGTTAAAGTCTAGGTGAGAGAAATGCTTTTTAGTAGCAGTGAACTGGAGCAATTTTGTTTAAGAATAGCCTGAAGTTGGTAAGGCCAGGAAGAAGAAAAATGTCATAGTCCTCACTTAAGAGTCACAAGGAAAAAGAATAGCTTTCCAATTATGCATAATTCAAGGGGATTATGAAAGTCAGCACTAACAAAATCTAAGCATCACCAACCAGGGACATCAGAGTGAGAAAAATGTACACACGATTTTTAAAATCTCAAATTTCTATTTATAAGTTTAAACCTGAGAAGAGGGGAAGCTAGCTTACAAGAAGTAATTCTTGCTTAAGCCTATCTACTACTGGCAGGCCTCAGCATATACATTTTAACAATGTGGTCAAATATTCCAATAATAAATGGTGGTTATCTTATGAATTTTAATTTTATAAAAGCCAATGATTTGACAGAAAATTTAACCTTATCCACAAAGAAAATAAAGTGAAAATCAAAAGCCAGTAAATGAAGAAATAAATTAAGAAAGCATTTCATCCAATGATAGATCATTTTACTTCATCAAATTCTTTGAGTTCCAAACTAAGCTCTCTCATACATGAAAAAATTTCTCTACTTCTCACCTCCTTGGCATAGCATATACAAGACAGGCATTTCTTATTGCTATGGATACAGTTCAGCAATTTTTTTTTGCCCTTCCAATGAGATTATATTATGACTTTAGTAGGAAGGCATAGTTCTCTATCCAGTTTAAAGGATTTCTCAAATTGTAACAAGGGGGAAATAATTTTTATAATATGAATATTCTATGTTTTGTGAGTAGTTTGGAAAGTAGGACAGAGACAAGTATTGGTTATTATTTATCTTTTTAAATTGACTTCTTTGCAGTTGTAATCCTAGGCGAGTGTTAAGAGATGAGGAAGCAAATTCGTATCTTCTCCAAAAACATGAAGTGAATAATGGTCTCAGATTAAAACTTCCGTTGTCAAACTTTAATTATTCAGAAGCTGATTTTCTATTTTATAGATTGCTCAGGTTCCATTTCTACCCTACAAAGTGACTATACAGACACAGAAAGGACCCTGGTTTCCTTCTGCTGTGGGAACTCCCTCCATCAATGCTGACTATAACCAACTACTATAATATTGGAGATAAATCTTAGAGGATAGTTGCCTGAAGTACTGGGTATTAAGTGATTTTTCTCAGTTAAAATACAGAGGAAGGATTTGAATTAAGACTCTCCTGACTCCAAGACAAGCACTTCATTCCCTATTTCCCAATTCTTCTTCATTAGTTCTGGAAAAAGAAGAGATGATGGAAGAGGAACAGAAAGAGGGGGAAGTTAAAATTCATAATTAAATTTGTGTATCTGAGTTACTGTTTTATTTTGGTATAAATTTTTTATTTAAATACATATTTTCCATATATACTTCACCATATTATAAAGGCAAAATTGTATTTAAGATTACTTGTCAGCACCTTGACTGCTGACAGAATTCATGGATCACTATGTATATCCACATATTCTTTCTAGAGTCCCACTGATTACAGTCTAGTGAAGAAACAATTGACCAGTCAAATGACTTTCAGTATTAAATGTCTCAGAAGTACGAAGCCTGAAAGATAGGTGACAGATGTGTCTATTGTCAAAGTGTGGTGGGATGGCATCTGCCTTTTCATCTAATGTAGGCACTGAAAGAATCAGCATGATAGTCATTCATTGACGATTATTTTCTTTATGCACCCTGATGCCAGGAAGCATGTAATGCTGAAAAAAATCACTGCCCTTATAAGCATAAGATACCATTTTATCATTTATTAATTTAATGTCACTTCTCTCCCTGTTCCTAAGTTTCCTTATCTCCAAAATAAGAAGTTTGGCTTCCATGACTTCTAAGGTCTTTCCAGCTTGTATATTCTCTGATTCTATGTGCTTGCTGACCACTGTGCTCATGTAACTTGCTTTCCCTCCTGCTTTGTTTTTATTGGGGGTGCTTCCTTAGTGGCTTCTCTTCAAGCCCAGTATAAATGAATAGCAAGAGGGGTCTATGGTCCTACTCTCCTAGGCCTTTCTCCTCTTAGATAATGCCAGTGTACTTAAGCTTTAACTATACCCAGCACTACTTAGAACTGGCAAGCTTGCTGACATGCCAGTTATAATTCCACCTTCCACATCCTTACTCAGTTTTCATGATTAATTATTAGACTCCTCCCTGCTCTCCTTTTAGAGGTTATTTTAAATAGGAGATCAATATCTTCCTATGCTGTACTTGGCTGTGAATATCTTTCAAACCTGTTCAAGGGTGTTTGGGTACCAGAGACCTGAATTCTCTAAATTTGTATGAAAAAAAATATCTTTCAAGCAAAAAGGTAGAAATGGTGGCCATCCTACTGATTATTCATGTTCCCATGTTCTTAATGCCCCACCTGCAACCTGATAGCTGCCATGGGAAGACTTTTGACTTGACATCTCTATTTAAAGCTGGAGCCCTGGTAGTTCTGCACCTTCCATCAGAAAATATATCCCACTTGTCATCTGAGTCATGACCACACATACTACGCTTTGGAATGGTAGAGGAAAGAGAAGTCACATGAAAGTCTCTCTGACTAAATTTCTATTCATCTGTCAATGTCCTCCTATGCTGTCCTTGGCTTTGAGTATCATTCAAACATGTTGAAGTGTTGTTGCAAGCCATAGACCTGAATTCCCTAAATTTGTGTGAAAAAATCATCTTTCAAGCAAAAAGGGAGAAATGGTGGCTATCCTACTAATTATTGGTGTGCTAGGAATATCTAGTCAATAATTTGGCCCACAAGTATGTATTAGATACTACTTTTCACTTCTTTGGAGTTGTAATCCCAGGCAAGTGTTAAAAGGGAGGAAATAAATTCTTCCTCCCCAAAAAACATGAAGTGAATATGGTCTCAGGCTAGAACTTCCATTTATAGACTATGCTTATTCAGAAGCTGATTATCTACTTTGTAGATTGCTCAGGCTCCATTTCTACCCTACAAAATGATTATATAAACATAGGAAGAAGCCTGATTTCCTCAGCTTGGGGTACTCCTATGTGGGAACTCCCTCCATCAATGCTGACTACAAGAAACTACCATAACATAGGAGATAAATCTTAAAGCACTGGGGATAAAACAAACAGAACAAAACAAAATGATTCATGCTGCCAATGAACTTATATTTGTATTAGTTGTTTGGGAATTGCCTGACTTTCTGGGATTGATAGTTTAATGCAACTTTCCTTTTATCCCTGAGATGAGATTTGGATTCCTGTACTTTTTGAGACATCAGTAGGATTTATGTCTTACCTGGGAATTTTTGAAATATTCACCCACTCTAAGAGAGATTGGACTGAAAGGAAGGATCTGGGACTGCATGAGGAAGGTTTCCTTAGTTCTGACCAGGTCTTAATGAGCTGAACTGATGAGAGAAGTAACAGATAAGGAGATGACAGGCAGAAATAAAATCTATCTGAACTGCAGAAGAGAAGGGTGTGATCGCGAACCCCATCACCCTGAGGGTGCATCGGATCAGAGAATGCAGACTTGAGGCTGTCATTGTAATGAATGACTTCTACAAAGACTAAGGGATAATGTCCTCTTTCCCTACCTTCCCCTGTTTATATTCTTGCTTCTTGTTTCTTTTAGTTATGCTGCTACTTCTATTCTGATTGCTTTCTTAAAACAAACAAACAAACAAACAAACAAAAAAAAAAAAACCATGCCTATTCATGAAGGGTTGCATTGAATGTCTATATGCTTAGTCTGTTCTGAGAAAAAGGGAGAATGGAAGAAGCCAGGGATTAGTGGGAGACACACAAATTTTAATTGGGTCAGAGAGTTAAACCATTGTCCAAATGTTAGGGGGCCTGAACCATAATGATTTTTTAATAACTTTTCATCTGATATGAATATTATAAAACAGAAAAAAGAACCATATGGAACTGAATAGACATTATATTTTCCCTAGGCTAGAAGCAGATTAATTGTTGTTAAGGTGTAAGGCTTTATAGTGAGAGTATAGTGGAATTTGTAAAACAAGAATTTATAATGTACCTAATCAGCATATTTATGTGACTCTTGCTTCCATTTCTGTTCAGCATAGAGGGCTGGGAGTAATTCAGAGATGGGGTTTTAGAATTTGGCAAGGGGTAATTGGCAATAGGAAAAGGGAGTGAAGTATTTTAGAGTAGAGGAGAGTCTAGAGCTAAATTAACTAACTATAGGGTTGAGATTGGAAAGGAAGGAAAGTGAAGACAGAGCTAGGGCAATGGCTTGTGGAATAATGTGTCATTTTATGCTGACACATACATATGGAAAAAATAATACAGTCAAAATAATATGGTTTAGAGGAATATTTTTAAAAGTTTCCATGGTTTGCTGCCACCATCGGAGGACCATGAGAATTAAAACTGCTGAAGCTGACTTCTCTTCCATCTATTCATGTACTTATTAGTAAATGAGTAAAGCAAAAGAGTAACAGATAGCAGGTTCGAATGTTTCTCAGATTAAGACATCTGGGTGGTGAGTAACACATGGCCACCCAAAGCAGTTTATTTTACTTTGGGGCAGTTCTTATTTTTCGGGAGGTTTGTTGTGGGTTTTTTTCCTCCCCTGATATTGAGCTAAAATTCATCTCTTTCAAACCTCCATCCTTTTGTTCAGGCTAAAAATCTCCCAATTCTTTCGAGCAGTCTTCATGTAGTGTGTAGTCTCCTCATCATTTTGGCAAACCTCCTTTGAACATTCTTATTATTTATCACTGTCTTTAGTGATTTATCACTTGTGAGGCACTGCATCACTTTCCTGAGATCATGGTCCTCTTTAAGAACAAAGGACAAATAACAACTAATGTAGTAATCAAAAATGAGCCCAGGACTCCAGATTTGGTTAGTCCATGGCAGAATATAGAATAATATCATCTTCCTCATTTTGGAAGCTATACCTTTATTTATAGGGGAGCCACTTGACATCTATCTACTTTTCTTTCTCATGTGCTTAATAAATGTTTAATGGATGGATGGGTGGATGGCAAGCACTTCACTCCTGGAATTATGTCTAAAGGTAGGCCATCATCCAGTAAATTCTCACTAGCAACTACATCATTAACATCTAATACCCTCATCCCAGTAATTTGATCCATTCAGGGCCTGCTTTTATGCCCCACTGAGTCCCACAAAAAAGACATACAGAGAAATAGGAAGTCTATTCTCTTAGGAGCACAGAAGATAGGCCCTTTCTATACCTGAGTCAGAGCTATCAATTACTGACAATAAAAGTGTAAGGGTGGGATGGTTGATTTATTCAACTACCCCCATTTAAAGTAAGTGATAGGATGCACAATTAGTTTCATTCATAAGTCTTAGCTTAACTTGGAAATGGTGAATGCCATTTGATGGAATGAATTCATACCAGACAGGAAGTCGGTTCTAATTGAATGAGGCATTTTTTCACACACTCTGTGTTCTATATAAAGACACTGAAGTTAGCTTGAAACAGGAAATTCCAGCAGTGGTGAGCAGGGAGGGCATTCCAGTACATCCTCAAGGAGCAACCAAAGGACCATTGAAAGGGATTTCCCTTCTCTGAGGAAAAAAAGGTATCAAGGAGGGTCATCAGTAGTACAGGCATCTCAGAGAAGGTTCAGGCTAAGGGAAGGCTAAAGAAAAGTTTGGCTCATTCCCCATTATATTCTTATTTATACAAAAGCAGAGGTTCTTAACCTAGAGTCCAAGGATCTATGAATAGGTTGCAGGAAGTCTGTAAATTTTTTTTTCCTTTTTGGAGGTCAGTTGGGGCTAAGTAACTTGCCCAAGGTCACACGGCTAGTTTTTTTTGTTTGTTTGTTTGTTTGTGTGTTAAGTGTCTGAGGCTGAACTCAGGTCTTTCTGACTCCAGCCCTCTACTCACTGCGTCACCTAGCCACCCCAATGGAAGTCTGTAAATTTGAATGGGGGTAAAAAAATATATATATATATATATATTTCACTAACCTCTAATATAAATGTCTTGTCCTCCAAATATGAATTAAAAAAAAATCTGAGAAAGGATCCACAATTTTCATCAATCCCATTAGTGAAGTTAAAAAATAAAACTGCTGCTATAATATAATCTGCTGTTTTGTGACTGAACCATTACCAATAAATCACAATCACAAAGAAGTCACAAATAGAGAGATCTAAATATAAAACAAAACAGAGTCCAACTTCTGGCTAATTGTTAGTAATTTTCTAACTGAGCTGTAGGAAATATTGTGATTGTACTTCTTAATCTATAAAATAAACTCCCTAATACTGAAGAAAAGGGTACCATCAGGTAGTTGTAAGAGTCATTTTACAGCATCTTAGGTTTAAAATTATCTTACTATTGTTTTTTTTATTTAAAAGGAATATTCCCCAGAAAATTCTCTCCTTGTTTTCTTACCTTCCACTCTCTCTGATTGAGTAAACAAGAAAAACAAAATGGAAGGCTATTTAAGAAGAAAAAAAAAACTGCTTGCAAAATGGGGCAGGACCTAGAGTACTTGGAAATTTAGTTTTATCCTTTGCTCTTTTGCTGTAATGATTTAACTCCATGAAAATACACTGAGAGGAGTGGAGTGGACATCCTGTGCCAAGACAATCAACAAGTCCTTGACCTCTTTCCTGGGTCGCATGGCTACATCTACATGAAGTAGCTCCTAAATGGCTGCTGAATTGATTGCAATTGCTTTGCCATAAAGAGTGTGTGTTTCACAAGAAACACAAAACTTTCCATGGTTCCCTTTTTCCTGTCTTATTCTAGAGGGAGTGGAAGAGAAGGGAAGAGCTATCCTCTGTAAGAGATTGGTATATAGATCTCATTGATCCTTGTTAACCTGACCCTCATTTAACATGTATGATATAGAGCTATCAACATTTATCTTTTGGAGCCTGGAATCCCCCCTCTTCTTGGAATCTTCAAAGGTTGCTATTTTTCCTGTCTAAATTTGACACTGAAACCAATGGATGGGAATAGTGTTCATGTCTGGGATCTATGGCTTGACCGATAACTTAAAGGTATAGGTGCTTTGTTGACAAAATCACCATCAAAGGTAAGAGACTGACATGTTCTTATGGCTTCATTTATTCAGTTTGTACAACAGAGTCCTCTTTTCTTTGACCTCATGGAAAAATTGAAGAGACTCACATACCCTGATGTTTCTTTTAGAAAAACCAGGTCAGTATAAGCCTGCAGAAGCATAGACACTCCATAAAGAGGATAACATCTTTAATTATACTTGGCATCATATATGGCTAGATATTAATCCTGCTAGTATACCACCTCAATGAGAAAAGGACTGAGAGTAATTGGCTGGTTTCTCAGTTGCACAGTGACGTAAGAAAATTTGGTTTCAGAAAAATCATAGATCACCAGTTCTTGGAAAGTATCTTTGGAAGTTCAGAATTGGAATTTGAATGTCTATTTGATTCTCAATTTGATGTTGTAGTAAGTTCTCTGAAAGAATCCAAGAATACAAAAGCTTATTTTTTTGTAAACAAAAAGGCTAAAAATTATTTAAGATGTTGCCCTAAAAAATCCTCTCTGTGAACCTAAGTGTTGAGTTCCTGAAATCTATATTTCATGAAGGGGCCTTAGCCAAGCTGTTCATTTTATTCCAAAGCTCAACTCACTCTCTGGAATACCCCATCTCCCCACTAGCTTCCTTTCCTGCCTTAGTTTGACTCGATCTAAGTCCTGTTCTCCTGATCCTACTCACCACCTTCATTTTTCATCTAACTTTTTGTCCTTCCTATTAGAATGTAAATACCTTGAAAGTAAGGGCAGTCTTGTTTTCATGTTTCTCGTGCTTAGCACAGTGTCTGGCACATAGTGGTTAATAAATACTCTGTCTTTCTCCATGTATCTATCATCTATCCATTTACTAAGGAGATCCTTTGTCAAACTTAATTCCTAGGAATCAAGAGAGTTCAGAGAGAAATAATTAACAACTAATGATTCAGGGAGATTTAGAGTTCCCCCTTTTTCTATTTTCAAGATCTTGTTGTTATTGTTTCTTCTTTGTTCTCAAAGAAGACCATGACATCAGGAAGGTAATGTCATGACTTGCAAGTGAATTGTCCTTAAGTGCGGAAAGGCTGTGCACTTTCTCCTCCAGAGCCATCTGGGTCCAGTGACCAGGTATAAATCAAGATGACTGGCAATGACTCCTCTATTTTCAAGGCCTCAGTCTCTGAAGGTTGAGTTAACCTTCAACCTCACCAACCTTACAAGAAATCCCTGATTTATGGTGAATTCCATTCCATGAATCTAGGGTAGAGACAGACTCTTTCTTCTAAGTGGCTAAAATACTGGGAGTTGTCTGGGTATAGTGATAATCTCTTTTTCCAAGAGTGACCTGATGTCTTTCTCAGTTTCTCATTGTACAATTAATTCTCTCATTAATTGTTAACCAATAAGCGTTGGTTCTCACCCTGGGGAACATCTACTCATTCTAAGAGAGATAGCCAAATGACCATCCTTTTCTTAATAAATGTAATGGCCTTCTTAATAAAATGATTAAATTACCCAGAAACTATGTCTTTCAAACCCTTTTTTTTAATTGCCACAGGTCTGGTGTTCTGAAGACTAAAGACTGAACACTGAAGAGGTAAAACCGGGACTTTAAGAACAGGCAGCCTAAGAGTGGTTTTATTTCCTGAAACATTCACATTTTTACTCTATGGGGCAGTTTTTTGATGGGATATTATTTTGCATCTCTGGTGCATTCTGACCAACTGATAGGAAGACTTCTGTCCCCCTCTAAATTCCTACTCTAATGCTTCATAATATTGATAAACATATATCCTTGAAGGCCATGCTGGCAAACATGACGATCTAGTCAGTCTTTCCAAGCAGGAAAGGCTTCAAATATGAGTCTAGTGATGGATTCTGTATCTGTCATCTGAGCAATAGCCTAGATAAATTTAGAGAGAATTATCCCTAGCTTGGCCACATGGTGATGAAAGTTTATGAATATCAACTTGTGAAGACATGGAAGATTTGAAATCTGGATTAATGGAGGGAGACACTACACCAGTGAAACAATGGAATACTTGATTTATTGAAAAAAGAATTTAGGCTGGAATGAAAGGAAGGGTTTTCTTATCTGTCTCTAAAGGGGTAATCTAAACTTGTCTTCTCAAAATACTCAAACTATCCTCAGATCTCAGAACTATATGCATACTTGCATCAGTGAACTACAAATGAAAAAAAAATCATCCACACAAATCCTACAATTCCTCACCAGTGTAGATCACAGCTCCATGAGTAGCTGTGGCCAAAAAGATTCACTACCTGATCTCCTACCTTTTGCTGATAAACTGTTTCACACTTAGATAGGCTGGTCCTGAGACCTCATGCACTCAGTCTATCCTTGGGTATGTATTAAATAACTGTAGCTTGGAAGGACCTTTCAGAGTTGGTGCACTGCCTTCAATAATCAATCACCTTGATGCCATGAGGAGGACATTAGTGAGGGCAAAGGAAGTTAGTTACACTTAAATACATTTCAATTACTTTCAAATTATTGAACATTCACAAGGTTTTTTTTTTGGGGGAAAGAGAGGAGAGAAGAAAAGTTGTATTTCTAGAAGGAAGAGACAAATTCTCTGCGTGTGCAATGATTTTATTCCTGACAGTAAAATGTGAAGAAAGGACATGATATTCAGAAAGAGAGGAAGCTTTGGTTCTGAAGACATAGAAGGACAGGTTTTGTCACTGATTCATCATGAGTATTGAAGAGCTTCAGGACTGCTTTCTACTCCAAATTCAGTTTCTGGTCACATACACCTTTCTTTGCTGCAATTCAAAGCATCAATTGCTGATATTAGGTTTGTTTCTTTAAAACTGAGATGCAAATGCAATGGGTAAGGCCTGTCCACACAAAATTATTTTATAATAAGTTGAATGAAGGCAAATTGACTCTTTGCAAGTGAGAACCATGAAACAGTAATTCTGTCTGGCAGTATTTCAGTTGGTAGCAAAGCTCTTAAAATATAAACAGAAAAGCTCTTATTATGTTGTTAAAAAAGACACAACAGTAGGTAAACTCTGTGCTTCTTATATTGAATGAACTGCATTTTAAAATTTATATTGAACTTTGCATTCATCTCAAGGCTGCAATCTTTTCCCCTTTCTCTTTGTCAACGACTTTGAAAATGCTATGCTAAAAATAACAGGCTTTTAATGTGGGTTACAGGTTACCAAAATGAAAGTTGCTATAGAAACAGTGGATGCAGTTCAGAAAATGAAAATGTAGGGACAAATGGTATTTGTGAATAACTGTGAATGAGCACCCCTCACCCCCACCCCAAATCAATATGGATCTTCCATGTCATGTTTCAGAATAGGAGATGCCATGTTTTATATTAGGTAATGTCATATTTTGGATTATTATAGAAACAAAAAAGATGGAGAGAGAAGAAGAGAAATAGAAAAAAAGAAAGAAAGATATGAGAAGGAAAGAGATTTTAGGCTTTATTTTATTTTAGATGAGACCTATAATATTATTGACATGTGGAACTCCCAGTAAAGAAATCCCTTCTACCAATTCAATTAGCATGACTCTTGCAATTTGAAATCTTAGAGTACTATCTGTGACAAAGAGAGGTTAACTGACCTGCCGGTGGCAATACAGACAGTACATGTCAGGAGCAGGACTTTGTCTCAAGTCACTCTGATTGTCAGGACAGCCTTTTATATCTTTGTGGATGTTAGTGAAATTTCTATGTGAGAGGAATTTGTCAGGAAACAGATACAGTAAATATGGTTTCCTTTTTGACTTTCATCAGTTTCCAGCTGTAGAGCTATCAAAGTCACCTAATGGTGTATACAGTGATGAGTAAGTTAAGGTCCCGGCTCTCATGGAGCTTATACCTAATTAGGAATATAAGCTCAAATGGTTCTATAATCTCATCAATTTGGATAGTTCCTCCAAAAACACAGATCACAACCCATCTAATTCTGTCCATCCTGTGTGATTCTTATACTGAATGAACCACATTTTAAAATAAGATAAATATGTAGATACAAAATTTATTAAGCACTTACTATATTCCAAGTGTTGTGTTAAGTTCTCCATATCCTAAAAAGTGCTTACATTCTAATTATATTTTAATTCCTTCTAAATGAGGGAAGATAATATTTCCAAGGGGGAAAGGATGCTGGAGAGGAAATAGAAAAGGCTGAACTCAGGCAGAGTCCAGATGGTGGAGTAGAAACAGAACTTCTGAGCAGCTCCAGCTCCCACTTTCACCAATTCATGTAAAAGGGGACTCTGAACAAACTTTGGAGCTACAGAACGTAGAAAATAACACAGAGAAGCTAACCTCCTGCTGAGGACAGCCCAGCAGGGAGTGGCCAGCTCAGCATTCTGGGAGCCAACCCCAGCCCTGCTAGAGCCAGAGGTTTTAGCCCCAGAGCAGCTTGACCAGCAGCTAGCTGGAAGGACTCCAGAATACCAGCAGCTGTGGAATTTCCAGAATTATCAAAAAATAGATGCCAAGGACAAAGTGAGAGGTCAGTGCACTGTGGACTTTGGGGCTAGTGGGGAGAGCATCGGCTTTTGCCCCCAGGGTGAGAAGCCACTGAGATGCTTAGGTGCAGCCTGTGCCAAGTTGCACCTTCAGCTCCTGGCCTGAAGACTGTGGGGGGACCTGGTGACCAGTCTAGGGGGTAATAACTCTTGCTTTAACCTTCTTGGATCTGGATTGTGGTCTGGGGTGGAGGTCTTGGGGTGTGTGACCAGCTTGCTAGAGTGTGTGGAGGCTTCAGAGAGGGCACCCAACTAATACCTCCAGAAGTTGAAAAAACCCCCGTGTTTGGGATAGAAGCTCCCCTGGCTTGTGGCAGAGTCCTACTGTGGCAACAAGCCCAAAAGTCAAGTAATAGAGTGGCAACATGCCTAGGCAAAGGAAACAAAATAAACAGAAAAATTCAACATTAGACTCCTATTTTAGGGGCAAAGAGGATCGAAGCATGGAACAGGAGGAGGACTGTGAGGTTAGAAATCCTGCACCAAAACTGTGTCTGATGAAACCTTTCTCGTTATGAAAATAATTGAAGAAGGGTATATGGACATATGAATACATATGTGAATGTATGTATATAGGTTTACAGGTATACATGGATAGAGGTCACAGGTTGAATTTGGTGGGAAGGGGTGATACTTAAGGGATGAAGTTAAGAGGTGAGAGAGGAAAGTGATATGAGGAGATGGGGAGAGTCAGGGTAGGGTAAACTATCTCATGTAGAAGAGGCAAGGGGAAGTAGTTGCAGGGGAGGGGAAGAACAGGAAGGCAAAAAGGCAAAACCTTATTCTCATTGAATTTGGAGCATGGAGAAAATGACATACATACTAAATACGATATCTCACCCTATAGGAGAGTAGGGGGAAGTGGGATGAGAAGGGGGACGATGGAGGGGAGGGCATGCTGGGGAGAGGGGAGGTGGGAGGCACCAACTTTTGAAGAGGGACAGGATCAAAGTAGGGAATGGACCAGGTGGGGGGTGGGATGGGTGGGAGGGAAATATAAGAAGTCTTTTACAATATATCTACTATGGTAATGTTTTGCATAGCTATACATGTAACAACACATACTGAATTGCTTATCTTCCCAGAGGGAGTGGGTGACAAGGGAGGAAGGAAATAGATCTGAAATTCTAAGTCTTAAAATTGAATGTTTCAAATGTATATAAGTACTATTATTAATACTATTTTGCATGTAATTGGGAGCTAAAATGTCCAGGCATTGGGGCTCAGAGATTCGCCTTGCTCTAATGGCAAAGTCAAAGGGGGTATGGGAGAAGATATGGAGAGAGCAGATTGGATGAGGGGATATCTTGTGGGACTGCTATTCTGGGGTGGTGGGTAGGGGAAAAATGGGGGAAAATTGTAACTCAAAATCTGGTGGAAATGAATGATGTAAACCAGAAGTTAATAAAGCATTTGTTTAAAAAAAAAGGCAATGAGGAGAAGAATGCCTTAAAAAGCCAAATTTGCCAGCTGGAAAAAGAATCTCAAAGGCTCACTGAGGAGCATCTTTCCTTTGGATTTAGAATGGACCAAAGGGAAGTGTAGTGACTTTGTGAGAAATCAAGATGCTGTTAAGCAGATCCAAACAAATGAAAGAATAGAAGGCAATGTAAAATATCTCATGGGAAAAACCACTGACCTGGAAAATAGATCCAGGAGAGACAATTTAAAAATTATTGGACTACCTGAAAGCCATGATCAAAGAAAGAACCTAGAAATCATCCTTCAAGAAATTCTCAAGGAAAATTGCCCTGATGTTTTAAAACCAGAAGGCAAAATAGAGGGTGAAAGAATCCACCCATCACCTCCTGAAAAAGATCCCCAAAAGAAAACTCCTAGGAATATTATAGCCAGGTTCTGGATTTCCCAGATCAAATAGAGAATATTACAAGCAGCCCAGAAGAATGAATTTGAATATCTGTCTGGAATATCATACTCCAATATATATATATATATATATATATATATATATATATATATATATATATATATATATATATATATATATATATTATTATTATTAAAATAAAGAAAAGTCTGGGCTGTCAGGAGGGGATCCTAGAGTAATGTGAGCAAGGCCTGACAACTTCATGAGATGGTGGTCCAGGAGAGGAACTCACCAATCAGAAGAAAGGTCTGTAGGGTGGACACAATGTAACACTGTGAAGATACTACTGGAACTCTTTTGCTGTCCTCCCTTACCTTCACTATGCAACTAGTAATTTCCTTTCCTTTCCTTTCCTTTCCTTTCCTTTCCTTTCCTTTCCTTTCCTTTCCTTTCCTTTCCTTTCCTTTCCTTTCCTTTCCTTTCCTTCCCTTCCCTTCCCTTCCCTTTCCTTTTTCCTTTCCTTTCCTTTCCTTTCCTTTCCTTTCCTTTCCTTTCCTTTCCTTTCCTTTCCTTTCCTTTCCTTTCCTTTCCTTTCCTTTCCTTTCCTTTCCTTTCCTTTCCTTTCTTTCCTTTCCTTTCCTTTCCTTTCCTTTCCTTTCCTTTCCTTTCCTTTCCTTTCCTTTCCTTTCCTTTCCTTCCCTTCCCTTCCCTTCCCTTTCCTTTCCTTTTCTTTCTTTCTTTCTTTCTTTCTTTCTTTCTTTCTTTCTTTCTTTCTTTCTTTCTTTCTTTCTTTCTTTCTTTCTTTCTTTCTTTCTTTCTTTCTTCCTTCCTTCCTTCCTTCCTTCTTTCCTTTTTTTCTTTCTTGAAAATTGGGGTTAAATGACTTTCTAAGGGCTACACAGTATCTGAGTATCCGACACTGGATTTGAACTCAGGTTCTCCTGACTCTAGGGCCAGTGCTCTATCCACTGCACCACCTAACTGCACCCCTCCTTCTTTTTCTATTATATGTTTCCCTGATGAAATCTTTTCTTTGATGATTTTTTTTAGCGAGATATATGCATTGAAGAAAGCTATATGCCTCTGAGAGGTAAATACTACTGTATAGTGAACAGAGTACTGGACTTAGCATTAAGGAGACCTAAGTTCAGAATCTACTTCTGATACTTCTATTTGGGCTAGGAGTTATCTACCTATATCTCCCGGGTTCTCTACCATGGTGCTTAATTCTGGTCCATATGCTGATTCTGATTATTATCCCTGGGTTGGCTAGGCATGGCCAGTCTTGGGTAATGACTTGTTCACTCCACAGCCAAAGAATCATCATATGTTTCCTATTTAGCAGAATGAGAACAAGTTTTTGTCATCTGTTACTTCTCTTCAGCAGTCACCTCTGAATGAACCTGGAGAGCAATTTGACCATTTTTCTACTAAAGGGCAACAGGCAACATTTTTCACAGAGGCTGCGTTTTTCAAACAATGATTCCGAAGGCACTTTCCAGCCATTATGAATGTCTAAAATGACTTTTGCTCTTAATACTCTCTCTCCAGATTACAACTTGTGCTGTCAAATCCACTGCCCTAGGTGAGACAGAGAAAGAGAGAGAGAGACAGAGACAGGGGTGGGGAGAAGGGAGACAGACAAAGAGACACAGAAACACAGAGAGAGAGAGAGACAAAGAGAGAGACAGACAGACAGAGAGAGGCAAGAGAGACAGAGACAGAGAAAGACAGAGAGGCAGGAGAGACAGAGACAGAAAACAGAGAGAGACAACGTGAGGCAAGACAGAGACAGAGAGACAGAAAGGGGGGAGCAAAAGAGAGAGAAAGAGGAGAGAGAGAGACATAAGAGAGAAAGAAAGAGATATAGAGACAGAGACAGAGAGAGAGAGAGAGAGAGAGAGAGAGAGAGAGAGAGAGAGAGAGAGAGAGACTCATCCCACTAAAAACCCTGTCTATATATTGTCAGCAAATCATTTCCAGGGCAAATGTTGCTCAGTTCTTGTTTGGTTGTTTTGTTGAATTGGATCCCCCTGGAGTAGTTCTGCCTCTTGCTTTTCCTAGCCTCCCAATTTCAATTTGTTCTGTTCACCAGATCATAAAAATTTTAGCAGCTAAGTACACATGGTCCTAAATGAAACAATTACATTGACAGTGCTTGGACCCAAATGATTTCTACAATGTGGTTATATAAGGCTCTAACTAGGCAGGGTTTCTTCCCCTCATAAGTCTGGGTAATCTTTTCCTCTGAGAAAACTCAAAATAATTGTGATAAAAGCTCCTTTGGAGTTCTATGAGTTGTATTGGGACTCCTCTTGTTCCCATCTCATCTCTCCAGCAACTGCCTCCTTCCATATCACGGCAGTAATGGGAACAAATGGGAATTCTTGTACAGAATGCATTGTGTGAGTTAATAGGATCAGACTTCACCACTTTCTTGCCTAAAAAAATAGTTTTCCCCCAAATGAAGGAAATGGTTCTATGAAGAAAACAGAGGCAAGGTGGGTAAGATTTAAAATGACAACAACAAATAAATAAATAAATAAATACAGATTATGCCTTATCAAAGTCAACATTTGACATGGGTCAAAGAACTTTCCAAATTTGTATGGGAAAAGCAATCAATCCTCTTTCCACATAGCAGTCTTTCAGATATGCAAAGATCCCAGTCTGCTCTGTTCCAAGATAAACATCCCCAATTCCCTTAACTATTCTTCACATGGCAATGATTACCACACCTCTCACCATCTCTTCACCCTCCAATTTGTCACTGTTGTTCAAAGGTAGTGTCCGAAATCCTACAGATATGGCCTGATTACGGCACAGTACAGCAGACTCATAAAGTCCCTTCATTAGTAGCCTCTAAGAGAAAATATCAACTTCTCAGGTTAGCATTTAAAGACTATACCGCGAGGCTCAAACCTGTCTCTCCAGACTAGCCATGATTCTCCTTCCTGCATTCCGCCATCCAAATGAGGTTGCCTTCTCCCTGTTCCTTAGGCATGATGCTTCATCTTCTGTCTCAGTGACTTTGAGTTGACCATCTTGCATGCCAACAATATACTCTCTCCTCACTTCCGTCTCATAGAATAGCTCCCTTCCTTCAAGAAACAGGTAACTTAAGCACAATCTAAACCCCACAACTACTATTGCTTTCCCTTCCAAACTGTTGCACATTTGACCACTTTGTATATTTATATTTATTCCATTTATCTTTATAAGCAACTAGGTGGAGCAGTGGATAGAGTATTGGACTTAGAAGGAAAATTTGAATGCAAATCCTTCCTCAGATAGTTTCTAGCTGGGTGTCCCTAGACAAGTCACAAGTCACTGCTTCCTCAGTCTTAGTCTGCTTATCTGTAAAATGGAGATAGTATTATCCTCTCCTTCTCAAGGTTGTTAATCAAATGAGAATATGTAAAGCACTTTGCAAAACTTAAAGCACTCTGTAATGTAAATAATAAAATATAAATATAAATTAGGCAGCTAAGTAGCACAATGGATAGAGCACTGGGTGTAGAATCAGGAAGAGTCATCTTCATGAGTTTAAATCTGGCTTCAGACACTTACTAGCTGTGTGACCCTGGGCAAGTCATTTAACTCTGTTGGCTTCAGTTTTCTCATCTATAAAATGAGCTAGAGAAGGAAATGGAAAACAGCTCCAATATCTTTGCCAAGAAAACCCCAAAATGGAGTCACAGAGAGTCAAACATTACTGAAATAACTGAACCAAAAAGCTAGCCCTTATAATTCTCATTTCCCACATTCTACTTCTTAATAGACATTTTATAATTTGTTGTACTTGCATTCCCTGTAACTAGACAAGTCTACCACATTGTAGTTGCTTAATAAATTCTAATTGATTGATAATTTGAATGAGATCTGAGATTAAGAAATACCCCATAAATTGGGTATTTATGGTGTACCTAAAAGTACAATTAATGGTTACATGATTGCCATACTGTAAAAAATAAAGTGTGCTCAAACTGAAAAAAGAAAAAAGGACTTAGATATTTCCTGGGAAATAGTCTAGAAAAAAAAATGAATTTATCTTGTATACTTTAAAGTCTAAGTACAATAATCAGATTACCTTGCACCAATATTTCACATATATTGTGTATCTTTCTCATTAGAATGTAAGTCATTTCATGGCAGGGTCTTCCCCCCCCCCTTCTCTGTATCCCCAGGGCTTAGCACAGGGCTTTTTGTGTATTAATACTTAATAAATGCATGTCACATGACAGAAGTCATTTAACCTCAGCCTCAATGATCCTATCTGTAAAATGGGAATAATATCATTTACCCTGAAGGGTTATTGTGAGGATCAAATGAAGTAATATATGTAAATTGCTTTGTAAACTTTAAAACAACTAAAATATTTTTGTTGTTTTTATTTATACTATTATTATTATGTGATTATATATTATAATATATAATATACATTATATATGATTATACACAATGTATATTATATTATATATTATTCTGTGTTTATATATATGTATATGTATATATATATATATATCCCCAATGTCAGTAAAATCATAGAGGAAGTTAGTACTAGAAGTGACACAGTTTTGATGTAACTGAAAGACATTTTCTTGAGCTATCTAAAGAAAATGGAAATAAAAAAATGTAGGAAAAATTGCAGACCTTATTTATTTAAATAGTTTTTAGAGTGCTGGACCTGGGATCAGGAAGACCTGAGTATAAATCCTGCCTCAGATTCTTACTAACTATGTGACCCTGGGCAAGTAATTTAACCCTATTTGCTTCAGTTTCTTCATGTGTAAAATGAGCTGGAAAAGGACATGACAAACCATTTCTGTTTCTTTGCCAAGAGAATCTCAAACAGGGTCACAAAGAGTTGGACATGAGTGAAAAATGACTAGTGACTAAACAACTAAAAAACTGACATGTACCCACCCATCAGCCTTCATTCCCATGTATACATAATTTTTATGAGAGTAACCTACACATGTTCTTTTAGAGACATACTCTCTCTCATTAAATGAATTAGGGTTATTTTGGGAAATATTCAAAAAGGGCAATTATCAGATTCTCCTTATATTATTTCTTACATTAGCAGCAATTGCCCTCCAAATGACACAGGGCTAATGCATCCTAATAAAGCTTGTTGAGGGATATTATTTGGAGAAAAGTGGAGACAGAATGTGATGTTCCTTAGGTTTGTGCCATGATTGGGTCACTACTAATTATCTGTGCAGTGCAGAGGTTGGAAGTCTTAGATAAGCTAGAAGATGGGTGGGGGTGCTCCCCCAAAATCTAGATCAGGGAGAGGAGGCCACATGTGGCCTTTTAGGCTCTTGGTGTGGCCTTTTCACTGAGTCCAAGTTTCACAGAACAAATCCTTTTATTAAGGGGATTTGTTCTGTAAAGTTGGGGTTCAGTCAAAGGGCTGCACTTGAGGATCTAGAGGGCACATGTGGCTTTGAGACTGCAAGGTCCTCATCCCTCGTCTAGAGGTTAAAACACCAATGATCGCACCTCAATGAAGCAGTCACCCACAACTCTTCCACAAGTCTGAAATGTCTTCATCCAATTGTTACCTATTCTCTTCACATATTTTTCTGCCTTGCATTCTCAAACTCTGTGCTTCACCCTTGTCATCTTCCCGGTGCATCCCCCTCTCAGTTGTTTCCCAGACTATTATCCTGGAACAGTTTGCCTCTTTAGAGGCAACTGGGTGGTACAGTGGATCAGAGAACCAGGCCTAAAGTCAGGAAGACCTGAGTTCAAATTCGGCTTAAGACCCTTACTAGCTGTGTGACCCTGTGTAAGTCACTTAGCCCTGTTTGCCTTGGGTTCCTCATCTGTAAAATGAGTTGCAGAAGGAAATGGGCAAACTACTGCAAAATTTTCTTCCAAGGAAACCCCAAATGACATCATGAAGACATGATTTAAACAACTGAAAAACAAACAAACAAACAAAATCAAAGAAAAGTTAAGTCTTACCATATCACTCCCCTATTAAATTAATTCCCACAACTCTATTATTTCCAGGGTTAAATTTTTTTAAAGGCTCTCTTTTTGACTTTGCAATCCTTCATCACTTGGCACCCTTCTGCCTTTCCAGTTCTCTCATAGCTTATTTTTCTCAATGTTCTCTGTGATCCAGTGACAATGAGAGCTTTACTATTCCTTCATATATCACTCCATCTTCCAACTTTGTAATCTTATTGGCTGTTCCCCAGTTCTTGAACTTTAGCTCTCTTCATCTCCATCTTCTATCTTCCCTGGATTCTGTTAAGTCTCAGAGAAAGTTCAAATTTCTCCAAGAAATCTTTCTTTTTCCTACTTACCCATTAATGCTTTCCCTCTGAGATTATTGTTGAATTTAGAACTTTGTTGTCTGTCTATTATCTTTCTTTCTTTCTATCTATCCGAGGGCCATTTCTAGTTGTCTTGATCTATACCTGCCCACTGGACCCAGATGGCTCTGGAGAGGAAAGTGAGGCTGGTGATTTTGAACATCCCTACCTCATTCAAATCTAACTCAAAGCAAGTGATGTCATGTAAGTGTTATGGGATTTAAAGATCTTCCATGCCCTGTTGGACTTGCTGACATAGCAGGAAGGGGTGGGACAAGAGGAAGTGGAGGCCACGCTAGAATGCGTGTGGTGACTGGCAGTGGCGGCAGCAGCAGCCGTCAGCAGCAGCAGCCAGCAGCAGCAGCAGTAGTGGCAGAGGCAGAGGCGCAAACCTCTTTTTTTGAGCCAGCCAGAATTTCTGCTAAGGACTCCTGCTGAGGAAGGCCAGGGACAGGAACTGCGGGGGGCCAGAGCTGCAGAGTTGCTGGGAGCATGCTTCTTATACGCTCAGCAATTGCCATGAGTGGGGAGAGGAGGACCTTTGCCTGAGGTAGCCTGTTCTGCTTTGAAGGCTCGAGAATGTGGATGTTTACTACATTAACTATGTGTGCCAACTTCATAACTACTGTGATGGCTTTGATTTTCTGGTTTTGGAGCGCAGTTTTCTGGTATTTGAATAAATGTTCTAGCTTTATTCCCCATGTAGAGAGCCTGGTATATTTTGTGATTAATAACTATATCAGTATATTTATAGTTATTGTAGGCATTGTCAACACTAGATTGTTGATACATGTCATCATCTCCCTGATTTCATGGTCCTCTTTGAAAATGAAGAACAAACCACAACCACAATCTATCTACAGAGAGGTGTGTGTGTGTGTGTGTGTGTGTGTGTGTGTGTGTGTGTGCATGTATTGATGCTGGAAATGGTCAATGAACAGGGTCTAAGTGAATAGGAGGAGAATAGGCTGGATTGTGTTTTGAAAAATTCAACGTTCTTAAAATTTTTCTTCAATTATGAACAAGAAAATAACTAACAAATATGAACATATCCATATACAAAGACAAACAAGAGAGGATTGTATATGAAACAAATCTAATACATATATATTTAATTTATATATATATATATATATATATATATATATATATATATATATATTTGTATGTATGAAATTTGATGTGGTACTACAAATATCTCTTGCTTGGGGCGGCTAGGTGGCGCAGTGAGTAAGAGTGCCGGCCTCAGAGTTGGGGTGACCCAGGATCGAAACTGGCCTTAGAAAATGAGCACCCACACGTAAATAATGACTAGCCGTGTAACCTTGAGCAAGTTACTTAACCGCAATTGCTTTAAAAAAAAATATCTCTTGCTTATCAGTGTCCCCTTCTGAAGCCTCTTCTATTTTCTTCTCTTAATTTTTAAAATATTTCATTTAGATTCTTTATTTCTTTTTTTAATATCATTATTACTACCTCCTCAATCTCTTACCTCCCCAACTAAAGGCTCTCCCTTCTTTAATATCAAGCATAAAGCAAAACAGATTTGTGTTACTTTGATTATGTCTGAAAATGTATGTCTTATTCTCTGCCTATAGTCCATCAACTCTATACCAACGTGGGATGCATGTTTCACCACTAACCTGTGGTATTGGATCTGACAGTTGCATCAATGAAAATTCTTAATTTTTCAAGAGTTTTTCTTTTTAATATGATCATTTTTAAATATGCTGATTCTGCTTACTTCACTATGTTCATGCAAACCTCAAGTTTCTTTAAACTCAACCCATTATTTCATCAATATTATTCTATTGCAGTCATACATCAATAATTTGGGCAGCCATTTAATATTTGATGGAATATATATGTGGTATTTATTAGAGAAAAAAGTGATACTATTTATGTACTTCGTGCATATGAGTTTTTCTCTCTCTTTAATCAACTTGGAATACATGTTTAGTAATACTATCATGGGTCAAAGTAGCTTAGCAACTTTTGGGGCATAATTTGAAATTGTTTTCCAGCATGATTGGAGAAATTAATATTAACAGCTTTACCAATAGTGTATTAGTGTATATTTCCTCCCACAGACTTTCCAATAACTGCAATTTTCTTGTCTTTTTTATCTTTGCCAATGTGATGAGTTTGAGATGGAAACTGTTGTTTTATTTATCATAACTTTTTTTAATTCAAGATTTTCATGTATTACAATATGGTTGTTCATTTGGATTTCTACTCTTGAGAAATGAACTGCTATGTCATATCCTTTGATCATTTTCTATTGGATAATAGCTCTTCTTCTTATATTTTTTCCTATGTAGTTTGAATATTTGACATTTCTCAAGAAAGTCTGCAAAGATTTTTTTCCCAATGTAACTGTTTCTCTTCTAATTACAACTTCAATGCTTTTGTTTGTGCAAAACCTTTTCAATTTTAAATAGTCACAATTATTCTTTTTATTTCCTGTGATCATATTTTTCTCTTTTTTGGTCAAGGACCATACTTCCTCAATCCATATCCATGAAAGACATCTCCTTCCATCCTTTTGCAATTGCTTGTAACATTTTTTATCTAGAACATGTACTCATATTGCTGCTTATTGTGATGTGATATAAGATATGCCTGATTTTTCTAAGACTGCTTTGCAATTTCCCAAACCATTTTTAAAAGCTTATTATAGCTATATTATATTCTTGAAGTTATTGAACATTAATAATTCACATTTACATAGCAAAATTATTTTTACATATTATCTCATTTGATATGTTAATAAATAGGTGCATTTTGATAACAAATGCAAAGCATTTTGAAATATAAAATACATTGTATATGACATTTATATATGACATATGTAATATAATTAAAGCACAATGCTACTGTGTTCAATTGTTTCTTGATCTAATGTCCCTAATCTGCTCCATTGATCAAAATTTCTATTTGCATAGGTTGTATGAAATTGTTATGATTACTTCTTCATAGCATAGTACTAGGCCCCTTTTCCTCCTACTTTTTCTCATTATTTCCTTTGAGATTTTTTTTTCCCTTTCAGATGAATTTTATGGTAATTTTGTTATAAAATAATCCTATTATAGTTTGATTGGTATGGCACTGGATTCATTAATTAATTTTGGTAATACTGTTATCTTTATGACATTATATTATCATGAGCAATTATTTTTTCAATTACTCAAGTCTTCCTTTCTTTTTTTAAAAAACTGTATTGTACTATATTCATTGTCTATATTTGTCATAGTAAGTTTACCCCCAGATATTATATATATATATATATACATATACATATATGTATATATATACATATGTATACACACACAAACACACACATATATATATATATATATATATATATATGTAAATAGTTTTGAATTGAAATTCTTACTCTTTTTCTTTTGGGATTTCTTGGTAATAAAAAGACTAATAACTTTGTGGATTAATTTTATATCCTGTTACTATGTTGAAGTAATTTGTATTAAGGTTTTAATTAAATCTTTAGAGTAAATATATCATATACCATTTCAAAAAGCTATAATTTTGTTTTTGCTTTGTCTACATCCATTTCCTCATTTTTGGTCTTATCATGTATCATATTTATAGACCAATATTAAATGGCAGTAAGGATATTATTGATATTGTTAAAAAGATATCTAAATTTCTTCTTTAAAATTATATCATTTCTTGGTTTTAGATGATTGTTTTTATTAAGAAAAGCCAAATAAATCCTCTGATTTTTAAGGTGTTATTATTATTTTTGTTGTTTTCTGGATTTTTTCATTACCAGAAGAGATTATTGTAGTTTGTCAAAAGTTCTTCTCTGAAGCAATTTATGGAAAGAGAAGCTATGTAGTACAGTGGACTGTGCTTATTTAATTCATAAGAACTTTCTATTTTAGTTGTTCATTGATTCAAATAGCACATGAGATTCTCACCTATTATAGGATCCCTATCATTGTAATTTGATTAAATTTGCATTAGGAACTTGGATATTATGCCATTCACTGCATGTGCCTGTGTGTATGTTTGCATACATACATGAATATATGTGTATATATGTACACACATATGCATACATTACAATTTTATCATCTATAGTTCCTTGGAAGAGTCAAATGTGGTATACTGGATAGAGAATAGAATTCCAGTTCTGGAAAACTGGCTTCAAATCCTGCCTCTGAAAAATACTGGCTAAGAATTCCAGGGAAAGTCACTTAATTTTTCAGTGCTATATGCAAACTATAGAAAACTATGTTTCATAAAAGGTTCTGATCAGTATTAATTTTTTAATGATCTTTTTATCATCTTGGATGTTCCTAGACCAATGAAAACATAGGTCCAATCCATATAGATAATGTAGTTTCTCTTCTTATTTCTTTTAACCATGTATCTTTTCATTATTGCCTTTGCAGAGATAATTGCTAATCCTTTCTCTTTTAATTCACTTAAATCATAATAAATTCTTTTCTAGCCCCTAATTTTAATACTTTATGCATTTTTCTGTTCCAAAATATGCTTTGCAAACACATTTTATTATAGGATTCTTCTTTCTAATTCAGTATGCTATCATTCTTCATTTTATGTGTCATTCATTCCCATTTACATTCAATATGACTATTTACTGTATATTTTCCTCCATTATGTCCTTTTAAACTGTTGTCCTTTTCCTCTGAGCCTTTTTATTACAAAATAGAATGATGTGGTGAAAGGAAACCAGATTAGCACTAGTCATTCATAATTGAAAATGATTTGTTCTCTTTTCTCAGTCTCTCATTTTGTCATGAAGCCTAGACTCTAATCCCTATTGCTTATACTTTATTTTCCTCTCATTTTTATTCCCTTGTTATGATCAGAAGGTGAAGTTTCTTTAGCTTACAATTATTCCTTTCCTGACTCTATTCTCCTCTCATACCCCCAGCCCCCCTTTCCACATTCCCATTTGTGTACCTGTTGAATTAATCCATTTCTATACCAAGTGATCTGTGTATGTTCAACTCTTTCATATACTTGACAAGAGTGAAGTCATAATATACCTGCTGCTTCTTCATCCCTTCTTCTCTATTTGTAAATTCCTCTTGTGCACCTTATTTATGCAGAATATAAGTTATTCCCTTTGTTTTCTTACATATGGTCTTTTTTCTCTATTTTCTTTCCCTTTTAAAAACCCAACAAAATTGAGTAAATATATTCCCAGCTCTTTATTATTTAAATTGTACTGTGACTATCAAAGACAAATGTTGAGACTGGTATCTATTCTTCTACTATTAGACTGTAAGCACATCATTATAGTTTAGTTCTTCTAATTTTTCAGAAGTATTTGCTTTTCTAGGTTTCTTCTGCCTTCTCTGTATGTGTTTCAACATTTCTACTAAGCTATGGTCTTTTTTTTATCATGAATGCTTTAAAGTATTCTATTATATTAAAAAATCTGTCTTTTCTCTCTGTAGATGATAATCTTTTTTTAACTCTTTATTACATTTTGCCTTTGGGGATAGCATATTCCAAGATTTCTCTTCTTTTAATTAGTTTCTGTGTTTAGTCTTATGTGATTCTAACATTATTCTTTGGCACTTGAACTCTTTCTATCAATAACTAGACACAGGTTTTTTTTTTTCTCTAACTTGAAAGTTCTGGATTTTGGTTCCGATATATATGAAATTTTCCTGTTGGGTATGTTTTCAGGAGGTGACCAGTGGATTTTTTTTTTCTGTATTCCTATTATTCTTTGTTTTTAAAAGATCTGAGGGTTTTTCTTTAATGATTCATTGAAATATGGTGTTCAGGATTTTTGTTTGGTCATAATTTTCAAGGACACTAGTGTTTCTTATATTATCCTTTCTTAAAAACCTATTTTCTAGGCCAAATGTTTATGATAGTGTATATCTTACATTTTCTTTTTTTTTTAATCCTTTGACCTTGTCCTAATATCTTCATTGTGTATTGCAGTTAAGTTCTCTTTATTCTATTTTTTTTAGTGATTCAAATACTTGAATAAGATTTTCTGCTTTTGGGAAAGTATTTGTCCTTTTGATTTTTTCTACCCAATTTTTCATTTCTTTTTTCCCCCTCTTATTTCATTTCTTCCAACTCACATTTAAACATCTTGTGATCAAGACATTTTTTTTTCATTTCTGCTGGTAGTAATAGATTATTCCTTTCTTTTGTATTTGTCTTTGTTTGTTTGTGTATTTGTCTTTTTGCTTTTTGGAGGTCAATTGGGGTTAAGTAACTTGACCAAGGTTACACGGCTAGGTTTTTGTTTGTGTGTGTTAAGTGTCTGAGGCTGGATCTGAACTCAGGTCCTTCTGACTCCAGGGGCACTCTACTAACTGCACCACATAGCCACCCCAGTATTTGTCTTTTATATTGCTCTTACCCAATAGTATTTCTTCATTTTGTTTGATATTTCCTTTTTCATCACATAAAATACACTGTGAATTCAAAGCCATGTTATTGAAATAACTCTTGCATTGCCAAAAAGACTCTTAAAGTCAGTCTAAAATTACTTTTTGCCATATTAACATAGTAACTTTAAAAGTTTATTTTGAATTTCTTTTTTTTTTACTGTTCTATTTGTAAAAAATGTTATGATTCCTATAGATGGGGGGTTCCTGGACCAAGTTTGGCTTTCTGAAGATGACTTAGAAATAATTTTTAAAAAGCCAAATAGAAAATAGTTTAAGTAACCTCAGTAGTTATGAATGTTTCTATGGAGAGTATCACATTTACTGGCTAAAATTCGTTATGACCCTCTCCTTCTTGGTCTTTTTATTATGACAAAACCAGCCCCCCCAACCCCCACCCCCCGCCCGCCACACACACACACACACACAATAACCAGCATTTATAATATCATTTTAAAGTTTATAAAACAGCTCACAAATATTTCATTTTATCCTCATCACAACCCTGGGAAGAAAACTCTATTATTATCCCCATTTTATAGAAGAGGAAACTAAGGTAGACAGAAGCAAAATTACTTTCCAGGTCATAAAGCTGGCATATGTCTGAGGTCAGATTTGAACTCTAGTGTCCTTGACTCTGGATTTAATAACTTGGAAATTCAATCACTCATGCATTGCTATAACAACTAGCTCTCTCTCTCTCTCTCTCTCTCTCTCTCTCTCTCTCTCTCTCTCTCTCTCTCTGTGTGTCTTTAAGCTTTGGAGCAAACTAATGGCTCCTCATGTCCACGTGGTATCCTCCTCTGCTCCTTTATAGTATTTATGCACAACAAAAAGTTAGGAATATGATGATAATAGCTCAGAAACCATAGTGTAGAAAATCCCTAACAGTTAGGAGTTTGACTCTCTGCTCTAATTTAAATTTATATTTATCTCTAGATAAACTCTGACCTCTTTATATTAGAGACAAAAATCCGGATTCAGGGAGATTTGCATAAAAAGAAGTAAGTAGAGTAAATTACAGTTCCCATTGCTGAACAGAACTGGAGAAGTCAGGGAAAGACAAGATTTTTTTTTTAACTTCAGTCTTTCAAAGGTGATTACAATCAGCATCTTCAGCCTGAATATTCTACTCAGAGATGCCTGGAGGAGGCTAAAGGCCCTTCTCAAGCTCTTACTTCTGCCTTACAGATTTGCTCTCTGTCCATTTTCTCCTTTTGGTTTCTAGTTTCACTTATTTTTTTCTTCTTCACTGTTGCCCCTGTGCTACCAATTCCTGATTATATCCTTTACTTGGGTGTTATAATAAAATACATTTAAGTCTCTCCCCCAAAACTGTTGTTCTTTTATATTAATAACCAATGATTAAACTAGGATCCAGGTTGTTTTTTTAATCCTGTATTTCCTCATTCAGGGACCATGAAGAGCATGACTGATAGAAGAGATTGCCATAAATCTCCAAGCAGCTGCTCCTTGTTCTTGGAAGGATATCACCCAATTAAAAAAAACTTCTTCTGTTTGAAGTGCAAACAGAATCTAGTCTAGGTGACTTCCTGCCCCAAAGTTATGTCCTTGTTCCCCTCCACTGGAGTCTAGGATGGCCCAGCTCATGTTTTCTCCTTCATGAGCTGGGTCATCCTACACTCCAGTGGAGGGGAACAAGGACGTGGGCTGGATTGCTGGAGATGGCTGAGTGTCATGATCGAGACACATTCTCAGCAGGAGAAGCTGAAGACTTTTAGCTCACTTCCTCATTTAAAAGCCCAACCCCTCATTAACTGTTCACCATTCAGGGTTGATTTTCCCTTGTCAGGAGCATCCCCTTTTCTAAAGGTACTTAAAGCATTCAGTGTCCCCATGGTTTTGTCTTTGGTTACCTGCAGAAACCACTGACTATCAATTTATTGATTATTAGAAAGTCTAATTAGTTTATTGATTATAAATTACATAAAAACTCTCTCAGGCTTTTCGTTCATAACACCATTGAATGTTACTGTGACACCCTCAAATCAGGATAAGAACAGTAATCGACATTTCAATAGTATTTTAAGGTTTCTTCACAAGGCCCTAATATATTATCATCCCTATTTTTACCAATATGGAAACTGAGGCTCTGAGATAATGGTAACTTGTCCTGAATTAAGTATCAGGGCTTGGTTTTCAAACCAGATCACATGACTCAGGAAGACCTGGGTTAAAATCCTTCCTCAGACGGTTACAAGTTGGATGAATTGCAGCAAATCACTTAACGTCATCCATCCTCAATAAACCTTTTCTGAAAATGACACATTTGGACAAAATGACTTCAAAATTCCCTTCTATAAAAATTCCCTTCTAATAAACCCTACTATGTGAATGCTTATGAGATGCCTAATATAAATGATCATATATGTTGAATCAATGCTTTAATGAGTAAATGAATTTTTCTTTCCTTATGTTTAATCTGAGGAGAACCTTTTTGGTGTTTGTAGAATATGGAGACTAGAAAAGAAAGGTGGGGAGAAAAAAAACATTTTTCTATTTTTCCTATCCATTATATTAGAGATATTTATTAGGCAATTAGGTCCCATAGTGGATAGAGTCATGGGATTGGAATCCGGAGGACCTGAATTTGAATCCTACCTCAGTCACTTATTATGAAACCCTGGGTAAATCACCTCAGTTTCCTCATCTCTACAATGGGGATAATGATAGTATTATCTTCACAGGGTTGTTGTGAGGATCAAATAAAATAATATTTGTCAAGTGTTTTGCAAACATTGAAGTTCAGACATAATAATATTATTGCTATTACACATTATATTATTTTACAGTATTATTCTATGGAAAGGGAAGAAGTGTGGAGATGGATATGATATGCATGTTTTTGTATGTGAGCAACCAAGATGACGGCATCAAAATTAGCTGAAAATAGCCAAACATGACCCATGTTTCTGTAAATCAATCTATCATCTTTTTCCCTTGTTTTGTTTTTTTTTAAGAAGTGACACACCCATATGACCTTGGGCAAGTCACTTAACCTCAATTGCCCTCCAAAAAAGAAAAAAAATGACATACATGGATTTAATACTGTAATCCTTGGAAGAAGCAGAGTATGAGGAATCTTAGAGAAGCAGTGACCTCTCTCCAGAGACTATTTGTTTCTAATTGAACAATTGGATATACATGGCTCATAGAAAGGAGCTACTGCAAACTCCAGAATGACCATTTTTAAAATCCCTCTACTCATGCAGAGACTTATTTTAAAAGGGAAGATTTCTTGCTCCAAGCAGCCAGACTAGAGGAACCTGGATACTTAATTTTAAATTGTGTCAGACATTGGATGACTCGACCAATC
This sequence comes from Gymnobelideus leadbeateri, assembly GCA_011680675.1. Lineage (NCBI taxonomy): Eukaryota > Metazoa > Chordata > Mammalia > Diprotodontia > Petauridae > Gymnobelideus > Gymnobelideus leadbeateri. The sequence continues at coordinate 54,448 of WOXC01004692.1, read as the reverse complement.
CGGATGAAGCAGCATCAATTTAAGATTATATTCAACCAAGTAAGTGTGAATAGAATAAAAGTTTAAGCAGATATCACCACTTCCAGGTTTCTCACTCTCAGCTACATTTTAACATTTCATTCCTCAATGCATATGCCTCAGGGTAGAAAATCTCTCAGTATTCCTTTAATAATTAGACATGAACAAAATATTTGTCCACTCTTATAAATAAATCTTCCATAGAGGGTTAAACAAATATGCAGAAATATCTAAGTTGCTTAAATTTAATAAATGTGAGGTAGCGAGGTGGCACAGTGAATAGAGCTCTGGCCCCAGAGTAAGGAGGACCTGAGTTCAAATTTAGCCTCAGACACTTAACACAAAAAACTAGCCATATGACCTTGGGCAAGTCACTTAACCCCAATTGCCCTACCTTCCCCCTCCAAAAAAAAAAGAAAAGAAAAAGAAATTTAACGAATGTTAGTACAATGTCAGTTCATTGTTTTCCTTCGTTAAATTCATGACCAGCTCATGTCCTTTCTCATACCAGTCATGCATATTTTAGGTTGCCATCAGGCTACTTACTCCTCATGAATAATTCTTCATTGATAATATGCTCTATTCTACTTACAACCCATGTGTATTTCTTAATTATACTTGAATCAGTCATAATGCTGACTCCTCAGGGATTATAGTATTCTACAATTTGTAGTCATCACTAGAAAAGTTATTGATGGTAAAAACAAGAAAAAAAAGATGGGGCTTTGTTTCATGGAGAACTTTGTAGTCATTCAATGTGCTGTACAATATCTCAAGAGCTATTGTCCATATATAGTGTTTGGTGATGTTGTACATACTGTTGGAGCACCCTACAGGTAGTTTATTTAACTGCATGTTATAACCAGAAAAATAGCCAATCTTCATCCACTTAGTTTTTCTTGGGTGACTTGTACGAGATTTTTGGAATGCTTAGAGAATTCTTTTAGGACACTAGAGCTTTTTATACGTTGATGCAATCAGTAAATGATCATCTTCAAACTCACCATCTACATCATGACTTTTTAACTGAGAGGTTATAAATTTATGGTTTATCATTTAATATTTTGATAATAGTATTTTCATATAATTGATTGACTTTTTAATCCTATGTATTTCAGTTTATGCATTAAAAATATTATTCTGAGAAGGAGGTCCATAGGCTTTACCAGACTGCTGAAGGGGTCAATGACATACACACACAAAATTAAGAAACCCTGGTCTCTTCAGAACCTCCTTTTCATTTAGACTCTGTATTGGACGCGTATAAGGTCCGGAATCCACCTGGCTGGGGAACCCTGTACTTCCCCCATAACCACAGGATGTTCTTTTGATGCCAAAGAAAGAGGTCAAATATCTCCATATTGATTATAGGTTTAATCAATCATTATGAATCTTTACAAAACAGGAGCAATCTTCAGTCTGGGGTGGTAGCCAGACAATTTAGTGGATCCCCACAAAGGATGCCCAAAATCCCCATGGTAATTATAGAAAACAAAGGGAAGAGGAGCTAGAGAATGTGTCACTACTGATTGGTGGATATTTTTGGTTTTCTGCTTAGTAATGAGCTTGAGAATTAAGTCAATGTTATACCCAAATATAAGTTTGTGCATTGATCATGTCTCGGTCACATGTAGATCACAATATTCCTATTATGACTTTAATCTTAAGTTATGACTCAGTGTCTAAAATATAATTCAGTGTCTAATTTATGATTGCTAGCAAGACATCATGTTTCAGCTTCCACCTTTCACACAGTTTTATGGCTTTTCACTTATCACTGTATTTTATAGCTTTTCCCCAATAGAAACCCTACAACATCCTTAAAGAAAATGGTAAATATATATATATATATATATATATATATATCTGTGTGTGTATAGAGTATATATATATGTATGTATATATATATATATATAAAGAGACACATACAGATATATTTATATACATTTTTCATGATCTTCTATTATATTCATATTAATTTAGAAGCCACTGAGTGTAAAAATAGAGATAGGGAATTAACCTGTGATTTCATTATGAGTTCATAGGGAACTCCTGCCTGAGATTACTTCCTTTATCTAGGCAGTTTGGCATATTCTTTCTACCTTATAGTCTTAGGGTTTCCTAGAGCTCAGGGTTCCATGATGAAAATATATCAGAGGCAGTATTTGTACCCGTGTCTTTCTAACTTCAAAACCTGCTCTCTGTCTACTGTGCAACCCTAGTTCTCATTAACACACACACACACACACACACACACACACACACACACACACACAGAGAGAGAGAGAGAGAGAGAGAGAGAGAGAGAGAGAGAGAGAGAGAGAGAGAGAGAGAGCTAAATAGATTTTATTTGGATGTATTGTTGAATTCAGTATTTTTTCATCTTCTGTGAAAGATCTGTTGTATCTGCTTCAATTGTCAACATGGAAGACTTTTTGTTTAATATTCTGATGAGAAGCCACAATACTTGAAGAACACAAGTATCTCTGAATGGATGGGTTTGTTGTTGTTTCTGTTTAATATATGATAAAAACCAACCTCACAAGGAAAGCCAGTGAGTCTAACTTCCATTTTCCTGCAACTGCTTTGGGGACTACTATTTTCACTTAAAGTGAAAATGTTAACACTGACATCATTCTATTCCTTCATTTATATGTTAATGTCTTGGTCATTGTACCAAGTTAATGTTTAGAGATGGTCTATAATTTTCTTTTGTGAGTCCCAATAATCTCTTCCACCTTTTCATTTATTATGCCAGTATGGCAGAAGCTGAAAGGATTCACAGAAGATTGAGGGTGATTTAGCACTTTTATTTATTAGTTTCTCACTAAGTGGCAAGCGTATTCGTGATTATAATTTTTATCCTTAACTGGACTGGTCCTTGGAAAGCAGAACAACACTATTGCTGAAAATGTTCTCCATGCCTTCATCATGCCTTCATAACTAGTTAAAAACCTGGTAGAGCCTCTTCTCTACTTGCTTTTTTTTTTTTTTTTTGCCTTTTTTTTTGGAGGGCAATTGGGGTTAAGTAACTTGCCCAAGGTCACACGGCTAGGTTTTTGTTTGCGTGTGCATTAAGTGTCTGAGGTCGGATCTGAACTCAGGTCCTTCTGACTCCAGGGCCGACGCTCTACTCACTGCGCCACCTAGCTGCTCCTCTAGTTCTCTACTTGCTTAACCTTTAAATAGAGAGAGTCAAGTCTTTGTCACAATGAAATATCAAAACAATACCTCATGAACATCCCAAATCAATTGTTAGAATTTTTGTTTTCAAAAGTTCACTTTGCTACTTTTAAAAAATCAGTTAGCTCCATGTATCAAAGAGAAATTTACTAGAGAATTCAGCTGAAATGCAGCCGAGTATTTGAATCTCAACTCTAACATTTCTCAGCTGTGTGACTGTGAGAAAACTCCTTTGGCCTCATTAAATGTCAGTTTTCCCATCTGTGAAATGGTCATAACAATTTTTGCATAACCATATGCTTCATAAGGTTGCATGCAGAAAATGTTTTATAACTTTAAAGCACTACATTAAATATGAGTTATATTCCCCCATTCATTCACTGAATTGTCATCATTTTTCTCTCAGGCATCATTGTTGAATTCTCTGATTCTAGATATTCTGGGAACATTTCCTTGGGCTCTCTTCTCTTTTCCCTTTCCATATCCTTTGACCATTGCTTCCTCATACATACCCTTTAAGGTGTCATTCTCACTATGTTGCTTGTTACTCGTGTAATTACTTAGACCTACATATCTTGTTATGGTAAGATGCAATATCTTCCTCCTTCGAACTTAGAATATTCTCTTTGCACCACTTCAAGGTAGTTCTCAGGTCCTGTTTTTCTGCTAGAATTACTTATTTATGTATCTGCCCCCCCACATACACTAGATTGTAAATTCCATGAAGGCAGGAACTCTGCCTTATTTATCTTTGCATTTATTCCAGAAACTAGCATAATGCTCTGCATATTTTAGGTGCTTCATAGATCTTTATTGAATTAAGCTGAATTAAGTTGGAAACTTAAAGTGATAACTAAATCTGTTCTCTTTCCTCTGATACCCATTCTTCTGTGTGATTGTGGGATATACTACCATCTTGAAAAACAAAAGGGGAGTGTCTTGGCACATTTTCTTCATTTTCTTTCTTCTTTATTATTCTTTCAAGTGATTACTGAGTAGATTTGACTTTTTCCCCTCAAATTTTTTTCATTATATATTCTTAAATATGTGTATATATATATATAGATAGATATACATATATATTATATATTCCTAAATCATTGATCTAAATTCAGATTCATCTAAACTCTTGTGATATTGTCCTAACCAACCCTCTCAGCCTTGTGTGGCTCTTACTGATCACCTTGTCATTCGGCAAGTTCAACAAGCTTCATTAAATATATCACCAAACCACTCATTCATTGAACAGAGATTTATAAAAGTAGCATAATATTTTAGATTTTTAAGAAAGTTTATTTGCAATATCTCATCAGTATGTAAAGATGATGCTGAGTTCTTGAAGGCTATTCCAGAAGACTCTCATTTCTAATAGGCTCTAATAAGTTGGAAAGTCTTTTGAGTATTGACCTGGTAATAGAACATATCTGTGGCTGAGTTCAGAGAAACTCATCACTAAGTTGGTTAAAAGAGATATGAACTTCTTGGCTATTGTAATTCTTAAAGACCACCTTTTAGGGTGTAGAGTAGTTGCAACCTGCATTGGTGAATGGAATATCCACATTATAGTGTTTTTAGCTTACTGAGTTAAAATTGATGGAACATCTTCACTAAGTCCAGCAATAGAAGAGTAAGCCCCTGGGAGCAGGAATCACCTGTCTTCATAAGGAGGAAGAAATTGGTCCAAATCAAAAATGAAGGAGGTCAAAGCTCCCATGTTTAAAGGTAGTAAAATTTGGCCCATGAGTGACCATTGAATTTCTAGCTAACTAGTCCAGGTGAGATTGGAAGACCCAGTCAACAAAACAGCTTTTTAAATAGTAAAATGCTAAATACATGTAATGGGTTATTTATTCCTTCAAAAATAAAAATAACAATTTGGAACTCATGGGATTAAAAAAAAGTTACATTTTTATTACTTCACTAAACCACTGATATGCATCAAAGATCTTTTCAGTGTACCAATCTCAACCCACCCATACCTCAGACATTTACTAACTGAATTACCCTAGGCAAGTCACTTAATCTATCCAAACTTCACTCTATTTGTTTGAAAAACATTTGAATAATTTTTAACATCATGATGCAAAGAGAAGAAGATGAATTGCCATATTATTTTGTCTCTTCTTTGGTTGATGGGTAGAATCTACTGGAAATTTGCTACAGAAAACAGGATGGGTTAGAGTGTCTGCTTCGATTCATTAGACAACAATTAGAGAAAGTGAAATGGTGAAGTTTTGGTTTTTTTAGATCTTGTATTTAGCAAGTTAGGTAAAGTTATTACTTAGCATTTACAAGACACCTTATTTACTCAGTGCTATTAATTAGTTAATTAATCTGTACTCTCTTGCTCTCTTAGAAGTCTATCTTAGAAGACTTAGCTCATACTACATTTTTATCATATTAACATTTTCTTTGATTCTTTGTCTAGAACAAAGACTTGTTTACTCTTTCTAAGTAACCATGCTAGAACTGTTCAACCAATCATGTGATTAATGTATCTACCAAAGTAGTGCAATTTATCCAGGTAGAGAATATATCCAACCCATTGATCAGTTGATCAGCAACATCTCTATCCTTCCAAGATTCCTTGTCCCATATAATTTTTTTAAATCTTTTTTTTTTTTTAATCTACCAGTACTTCCAACCCCACTATGGTCCATTTTTTCCTGGGGAAACAGTTCAAGAGTTGCAATAGTTCAATTTTGCTGTTTGTCATTGCATAATCATCAGAAATCACAATAGAATAGAAAATGTAATGATACTCTCCCCCTCCTTATCAATGTCTATAATAAAATTATCTCTTTCCATTAATGTTAGAGTGCTTTCTAGTATACCAAAAATTGAAAAAAGATAACAGGTCACCAAAAAAAAATCCGACACAATATGACATTTTATGTTGTTTTTGATACTCATAGCTTGATACCCACCTCTGCAAAAAAGGCAAAGGAAGTAAGTTTTCATATGTCTTCTTTGGGGCTAACGGTCACTAATTTCACAGATGTCAGCTTTATTTTGTTCTTTCTATTTTCTCTCATTATGATTAATCTGGAATAATTTCATGTACATGTCAAATAGTTTACAATTATTCCTCAGGAAACCAGTCATAGCCATTGAACACATATTTTGGGGGATGGGATTTGATTTTATAAATTCCTGCTTATTGCCTACATAAATTAAATATCAGATATTTAACAATGATATTTGGTATGACTTTTCATATTCAGATTGTTTTCAAGTTTTCTCAGCAATTTCTGTCAAAAAGGCAGTTTTTCTCTATTTACTATATTATCAAACACTACTTATTGAGTTCAGATGGTTTTGATTCTGCCTTATGTGCTCTGCCCCATTACTTACCTATTTTTTTAACCAGTACCAAATGGTTTTGATGATTACTGCTACCTTGGTGATTTTGAAGTCAGGACATGCTTTCCCCATCTTTCCTACCTCTTTTCAATATTTACTGAGATTTTAGATGCTACATTCCTCCAAAAAAACTGCTTTATTTTGTTTAGTCCTAGAAAATATCCCCCAATACTTTGAATTATATGGCATTAAATCCATAAATCAATTTAGGAAGTACTGTCATTTTTATTGATATTAGCACAATCCAACTTTGACTACTTAATCTCCCTCCAGTTATAAAAGTTGCTGCTCATTTCTTTTCTTTATTTCTTTAAGAAGTGCTTTGTAATTGAATCTATAAAAGTCTTGAGTGTGCTAGATTGACACCCAATTTTTCTTTTCATTTTGAAGTGCTTTTGAATGAAACTTATATTTTTTTATTATTTCTTCCTAAATTTTGCTATTGCTATATAAAAACACTCTTCATCTACCCTCAGTCTTGTCTATGAGTCTTATTTAAATAATTTTTTCTTAAATTTACTTAGTTCTCTATTTTTTCCTCGCCTTTATCTCTTCTATTTCCCCTCTTTGCTAAATGGCTAGTTTAAAATCTTCCCTTCCAATTTTTTGTGAAACTTCTATTTTTAAGAATTATTTTTCTTTTACTGTCCCTTCATTGCTTTTCTTCTATTCTAGTCCATTTTGTAATATTAATATCTGATTCCTGGGCTATACTCTTCACCTATTTCATGTTATTTATGTAGTTAAAATTTCTCAAGAATAAAATTTGAGCTACCTACTTTAATCAATTTCTGTGTTGCTGCCTATTATATATTTTGCCCTATCTGTTGGGGCTCACTCTTTGAAATATCAATCTATGATGGAAGCAAGAGTGGACAAAAACAATGCTTCATGGTAGGAATCATCTTGCTCCAAATCATTTGACCTAGCCCTACCTCCATCGTTGGGCAGGTAGGTGACACCATAGTGCACAGAGAACCAGGTCGGGAGGAAGGAAGTCTCATCTTCCTGAGGTCAAATCTGACCTCAGACACTTATTAGCTGTGTGACCCTGGGCAAGCCACTTAACCCTGTTTGTCTCAGTTTCCTGTAAAATAATCTATAACAGGGTAGATTTTCTGTTACTGGTTCTGGTAATCTAACCACGTGGTACATGGCAAGGTTTTTGACTGATTCCTTATAACATTATGATCTGTGGAGAAAACAGAAAACACTTTTATATTGTTGCCTTCCCTGATGAAATTCGTACACAAGGACATGTACTTTAGACAGAGTACAAGTGAGATGAGCTGAGAGGCTAAGAGCCCTCCTGCTGTGTCTGAAAAGCAAAGTGCTTATCTCTAGCTCCTCTCATTCACTTTCAAAGTCCAGTTATGCTTCCGGCTTGTTTTGGCAGCTAGGAAGCAAAATGGATAGAGTGCCAGGCCTGGTGACATCTTCCTTAGTTCAAGCCCAGTCTCAGCTAACCTATTAGTTGTGTGATTCTGGCAAGTCACTTCACCCTGTTTGCCTCAGTTTCCTCATCAATAAAATGGGCTAGAGACAGAAATGGCAAACAGCTACAGTATCTTTGTCGAGAAAATCCCAAATGGAGTCACAGAGAGTTAAACATGACTAAAACGACTGAACAAAATGCCCCAGCAAACCTCGTTACTTGTTCCTGCTACTGAAGTACTACCCCAGAATTCCTTGTGATTTCTTGTCTCTCCACATTTTCTAAAGCAAATCCCTTTACCTTGAATGTCCTCACTTGCTAACTCCTCCTGGCAAATGGCTACTTATCCTTTAGGGTTGAATGAATATGTTTTCTCATTCATGAAACCTCTCATTTGCCCAGACAGCTGGGATCTTGCTCCTCTCTGCAGCCCCATAGAACTCTGTGTGTACCCCTCTTGTGGTACTTATGATAACAGAGACCCCATGTTTTAGCCCTTTGTGTACTTGTTTTATTCCCCCTTACTATATAACAAGATATTTGAAGGCAAGGACGTATCCCACACAAAACCTGGTGCAGCTCTTTGTGCATGGGCAGGCAATTAATATTTGTTGAAATGAATATGATATGATGCCATTTTATTAATCTTGATAAGTCTTATGGGAAAATACTGTAGATTTAATAACTTCAGATACTATATCTATGATGTATGTGCACCTATGAAGTAGTGAGATTAATTTCCATAGGAAACATCTTAAAATCAGTATCAGGTAGCACACTGAATGGAGCACTGAACCTGGAATCAAGAAGAACTAAGTTCAAATTCAGCCTCAGACAGTTATTAGCTATATGATAACTGGGCAAATCAGTTTTCTGTTTGCCTTAGTTTTCTAATTTAAACTGGGGGAAACATTTCCTACCTTCCTGGGTTGTTGTGAAGATAGAATGAAATATTTATATTTATTAATTTATAAATATTTAGTACTTAGAAACCTTAAATTCTATATAAATATCATCTTTATCATCATCATTTTTATTACAATTATTTCATAGGTATATGTGAATGTGCCTGTTAATATACATGGATATGAAATCTAAGAACCTTAGTTCAAATCTTGGCTCCATTTACTCCCTGAGTGAGATTAGATGAGTCATTTAACATCTGTAGACCTCAGTTTCTTTTTTTCCCAATAAAGGGAGCTGAACTAGATGACATGACCTCTAATATTCCTTCAAGCTTTAAATCTGTGGTCCAGCAACCAATGATATCCATTAATCATAGACTTGTGGAATCATAGGTCTTTTGAGTTGAAAAGAACCTCCAAATTCATATAGTTCTGTTATTTCCCTTACTTTTTTTTTTTTAATTAAGACAACTGACCACATTTGGCCTATTAAGGGGAAGGGAAGATCTTCAAATTCCCATTACCATTATAACTCCCTATCCCATCTCAGGTATATCACAGGAGTCAATACACATTCCAAAACCAATTTATTTATTAAGGACCAATTGTGCACAAGACATTGTGGTTAGTGCTCTGAACACTCCCTGATGTTACCATATACCTAGAGAAAGGAAGGAAAGAATTTTTTTTAAGTTCCTTGTCCATTCTCATGTTAACCAGCCTCACTCAATTATAGTTCTTTCATTTTATTCTCTCTGCACCAGATATTTCATCTGCTCTAAATGTTTGCCCTAGAAGTAGTTTGTTGTGTTTATTCTTGCAATTGTTTTCATCTGTATTTTTGGTCCCCAGATTAGCTCATACATGGAGAAAGAAGTCGAGGACAATGATATATTTTTCTATATATCACTCATGGCATATGACATGTAATACTTCACATGACTAGTGTTCATCAGAAGTGTGTTCCCTAGTTTTCTCTGCTCTCAAGAAACCTGAGGCCCCAAAGAGAAAATATTGACTTTGTGACCATAGACACCAAAACTTCAATTTAAATAATGAAAACATTTACATTTTCAAAAAGCAGTTTGCTTTGTGTTTTGTGAGATACTGAGTATACAACAGTAGGAGTTGAATGCTTATAATAGAAAAGCAGAAATCATCAATTCTCTTGTAGAAATTGTAGAAGAGGGACAGCTAGGTGGTGCAGTGAATAGAGCACCAGCTCTGGAGTCAGAAGGATCTGAGTTCAAATCCAGCCTCAGACACGTGACACTAACTGTGTGATTTTGGGCAAATCACTTAACCCAAATTGCCTTGTCTTCCCCCTCCAAAAAAAAAGGTGAACAAATTTCATAGGATTATCATAATAAAATCTAGAAAGGACCTTAGACATTCTCACCCAACTCTCATGTTATTGATAAGATAACGGAAGCCCAGAAAGGTAAACAGACTTGTATATGATCACATTGGTCCTAAGGAAGAGAGCAGTATTTGAGATGCATTTAGCTTAGCACCATATAAATAGAACCTGACAATCAGACTTATAGATGGGCAGTTGATCCAATGTTATTCCACTTTATCTGCTTCTCAAGGACTTTCAAACATGACTCCCCAGGGTGGCATGTTTGGAAATGATGTGCCTCTGCTGAATTATTATTCATTTTCTTTAAGGAATGTAAATTATAATATTTTACTTAATAAACAACAGGAAGTTACAGTGAAGATAGATTGAGGGCAGAATTTTATAAATGGAAAAGTTCCTTCTTTCCTGTGACAAATGTTCCTTTCAATTTCTGTGAAGTGCTTAATTTGCAAACTCTTCTTGCCTATTTTTTTCACAAATGGCACAAATCCAGAGTGTTGCTCCTGAAAAGTACACCATAGAACCTTGCAAAGGGTCATTATCAAAATGCCCATTCTATTTAGCCAAAAGAGAATTCTCAACATTAAGATTTCTCTTTTATAACTATCTGTCTCACAGCAGGAGGTGAAACAGAGGATATAATGAGATTAATAATGAGATTTTGAATCTTTAAAGAGAAAGAAAAAAAAAACTTCCAAATACTATCTGAACTCATAGAAAGTTGTACTCATTTACATTTTGCAAATAATGTGACTAGAAAATATTTTCTTCTGGAAAAACTAAGGCTATTGTGTTTGTTCAATATCATTTTTACTTTTTGCTTTTTGGAGGGAGGGAGGCAGGGCAATTAGGGTTAAGTTACTTGCCCAAGGTCACATAATGTCAAGTGTCTGAGGCTGGATTTGAACTCAGGTCCTCCTGATTTCCAGGTCTGGTGCTCTATTCACTGGGACACCTAGTTGCACCAATGTCACTTTCTTTGCAATGAGAAGGTTTGTATTAAGTGTTGACCTTTGCCCTATTTCTCCCCACATCCATCGTTTTGTTGTAATCTCTCATAATTAACAAGGGATTCTGGGGTGGGAAGAGGAGAAGAAAGAAGAAACTAGGCATCTTGAATGGTGTTTTGATGGTATTTGACCATTTATGCTTAAAACCAAGTGTTCAATTCAGTTTCAGCAGTAATTCATCTTATAAATCAATTTGGCCAACTATCTGACTCGAAAATCAATTACATTAAATCAGGAGCTGTGTTTACAGCTAATATACCAAAGGGGTATACTTACACAGCAATGACCTTCCTAGCTGGCATAAGCAACTTTTCACTGCTTGGCTCTATTTCTCTCTACAATGCTTAGGTAATTATGTTCAGGTCAGTTATTACATACATAAAGAAGGGCTAAGGTGCTGAACCTTGTACTCCTTTGAACAATAAATTCTATTAGAATGATGGAATTATACCTAATAGCCTATCTCTTTTACTTCTACAAGTACCACTAAATTGTTTTCCAAATGGGGGTATTTTCATGATCCAAGAGATGTTAGTAAAGAACTAAAACAAAATCAAAGATAAAAATAAATGCATGTAGCCAGATACGAAGGAATATCTATTTCACATCTGGCCATGGAGTGGGCTGTGCTTATCAACTCTTGTTAAACTTGGAACTTCAGAGCCTTCATTCTCACAAGATTAGTGCTTGAGAATTTTTAAAGAAACTTTCACTATGATCGTCTCCAGTCCTGGGACAAATTCAGGAGAATACATTCTTGCTCCAGATCTTTTATCAAATGGATGCGCCAATGACTCTCTGTGATCCAAATTTAGTTCAGCAAATATTTTATTAAATAGTTGCTGATACCAGAGATTCACAAAATTGCAAAATATTACTGAATCACTGAATTTAATACTTCAGAAGGACCATGTAGTCCAACCCAAACACAAAAATCACCATCTCTAACTTGTGAATTCATTTTTTGAACCCAGGTGTAAGACTTACATTATCCCTATTGAATTTCATTTCATTCATCCAAAGTGTTCTCATCTGAAAAGTAAAAACAAAATAAAAATTAAAACAAAACAAAACTAAAACCCAGATGCTCTCATCTGTCAAGATCCTTTAGATCATGACTCTGTCATCCAGTGTGTTAGCAATGCCTCCCAGAATTTTGGCGTTTGGAAATTTGCTAAGTATACCATGTATGTCTTTATCCAAATCCTTGTTAAAATGGTACATAACCAAGCACAGAGCAATGTGGAACTCCACCAGAAACTTCTATCACGCTGACATTGAGACAGCCACTCTTTGAGTGTGGCTTTCCGACCAACTCTGAATCCATCTAATTTTATTCCTGTCTAATACATACAGCTTGGTGGAGCAGTGGATAGAGTGCTGGACCTCTATAATTGGGTACAATTGAGCTCAAACCCAACCTCAGACATTTATTAGCTGTATGACCCTGAGTCAGTTATTCCTCCTGTGTCTGCCTCATTTTCCTCACCTCTAAAATGGGGCTAAGGGTAACCAAAATCCTAAATATAAGGAACCCTATTAGTTCCTCACAGGGTTATTGTGAGGCTTAAACGAGATATTTATAAAATACTTAACATAGTGCCTGAAAATTTGTTGTTCAGTCATGCAGAGTCTTCATGAAACCATTTGGGGTTTTCTTGGAAAAAATACCGGAATGGCTTGCCATTTCCTCCTCCAGCTCATTTTGCAGATGACAAAATTGAGGCAAATAGGATTAAATGACTTGCCAAGGGTCAAACAGCTAATAAGTATCTGAGACCAGATATGAACTCAGAAAGATGAGTCTTGGGGAGGTGAAGTAGTGCAGTGAATAGAACACTGGCCCTGGAGTCAGGAGAACCTGAGTTCAAACCCAGCCTTAGACATTTAACACAAAAAAATAGCCATGTGACATTGTGCAAGTCACTTAACCCCAACTGCCCTACCTTCTCCCTCCAAAAAGAAAGGAAGAAAGAAAGAAAGAGTCTTTTGTACTCTATCCACTGCACCACAGCTGCCCAAAACAAGAACTTCCTGATAAGAGTAGAAGCTTAATAAATGCATGTTCCCTTGCCCTCTTCCCCATATCCCCTACCAAAAAAAATATGATCCTTTATAAAAAACGTGTTTGCTTAAGTCTAATAAAATTATTTCTACACGATTTCTATTATCTATTAGGTTGGTAATTCTGTCAAAAAATAAAGAAAGAATAAAAGAAAACAGATGAGGTGAGAATGGCATGACCATTTTTTTTAAAGACAAGTCACCAATTGTTTATTAGGCACCAATTACATGTTAAGGCATAATGTAAATGCTTGCTGAAACCAGCCTGGTTTTATTGACTGCTTTTCTTTCTCGAGGTTAGCTTAACCATTTCTTTAATGATACACAAACCTACATAGTTTGTCAGTTTTGGTTTCTTCTCTTTTTCTGAGAATTGAGACATTTGTCTACCAATCTTATAACGTGTCCCAATTTCCATGATCTCTCACACATCACTGTCTCTACAATCATATCTGCTAATTTTTTTCAGCATGTGATGATGCAATTCATCTGACCATGTGCCTGAAATTGATCAGGGAAAACTAGGTCCTTTTTTATCACCTCCTTACTTATCCTCAGTATCAACTTCCTACATGGCCATTTTGTCATGGCCATTTCAAGAATACTCCTTAGCAAAAAAACAATAACATCATCATTGACAACAAAAACCAGAAGCAAAATGAGTATTGAACGACTCTCCTTTCTCTCTGTTATCAGTATTCATCATTCCATCCACTCCAACCAAAGGTCCTATCCCTTTATCGATTTGCCTTTTTCCTCTGATATAAGTAAAATGAAAAAAAAAAATAGACAACAAAACATTTTGGCATCTCATCCTTCAGAGCCTCGGCTCACTTTAGATTCCCAAAACTATTTTTACATAACCATGTCAAACTCCTACATTCATTGGGATTGCTTTCCTCAGACATATATCTACATGAACCTACATATATCTATGTATGTGTATATATGTGTGTATGTATATATGACTATATAGATTATATTTGTGTGATATATGTCACATTCATATATATGTAGCCTTGAAATCAGGAATGCCTGGGTCCAAGTCTCACCTCTGAAATATATTGACTGTGGGACCTGAACAAATCACTTAACCTTAAATTGGTCTAGACAACCTATGACCCTAAGTTGAAGAGATGATTACCTACTTTGGTAGAGGGAGTTTCCTGACCTGGGTGTTCCTTATATGAATGAAACCCACGTTCAGCATTCTCTCTTTGTCTCTCTCTGTCTCTCTCCCCCCTATCTCTTTCTCTCTCTATCTGTCTTATCTTTCTATCTCTCTGTCTCTGTCTCTCTCCTCTCTCTGTCTCTGTTTCTCTGTCCCTCTTCTCTGTCTGTCTGTCTCTGTTTCTCTGTCCCTCTTCTCTGTCTGTCTCTCATCTTTATCTTTGTCTCTCTCTCTCTCTATCTGGACACATAACAAAAGATTCCTGTTTCTCTGAATTCTCAATTGCCATGTTTCTTGTAATTCCTTTTAGTTGTCATCTCTTCCATATAATAATATACCATTAAGTCCAATCATTCCCCAATTCATACTAGGCCAAATTATTTGGAACAGTTTTTGTATGTCTGTTGATGTTCTGAAGTCCTTTTGAAAACTATTGAAAACTATTCTCATCCTTTGACCCTTTGTCTATAGCAGAATAACTCTTTAGATTATTCCAAAAGTACTCTTTCCATTACACTTAATTAGCCATCATGCCAGTGCCAATGGAAACATATAAAAGGACACTAGTATTCTTTTCTCTTTATAGGATTTTTCTTAAATCCTAAATAAGGATATTCTTTGTCAGAAAACCTCCCAAATCTGTTTTGATTGGCAAAAAATATTCATTGAGTACTCATTTTATTAAATTATAATTGTAGTTTTATTTTAAATTTTATAATATCTTTCCTACAACTTCTTTCTTACCCAAAGCCAACCTCTTACCCCAAAGCCAACCCTCTATTCCTACTGGGACAAGCCAAGACTAGGCACTCATTACCATCTTCCTTGGCTACAGCAAAGAACTCTTACCAAGAATCTTATCTTCTGTATTATTGCCACAGTTTCCCCACCTCAAATCTCTCCTTTTTAACCCTTTGAATGAATGAGAAAACAAAACAAAATCCAAACATTAAATGCTTACCTTGTGCTAAAAAATTGCTAATCCCTGGGGATATAAGTACAAAAGCAAAGAGAGTCCTTGCCCTCAAGGGTCTTATATTCTAATCAGGGGGGCTAATAACCTACAGGTGGTACTGGTATGTCTAGGAATGGGGGGAGGGATGTAGAAATATTTTGCTTTGGAAAGTTTCAGGGATGATGAGTGGAACCACAGGGGAACAGACTGACTGACAGACCCTTTCTAAGAACAATAACAAAATTGATTTCATTTTGGAATCAGAACTGGGAAAAGAGATGGAGGGAAGAGTTGAAAAGGTAAGAAGATGACTGAGGAGTAGTGTAACGGTATTGGACCTGGGCCTAGATATACTGGGCCTCTGAGATTATCACCAATCAAGCTCAGAGGGGCACTAAGATGTGAAGGCCAGGGGATTCTATTCTGAGAATATCCCAGGGTAATATTCACAATGTTTTAGCAAATTATATCTCTATTCTTAAAGGATAACCTATTTTTCTTCTTTAAAATGTGGTGATGACCATAGTGGTTAATAATTCAAGAAAAAAGTGAAAAAAGCTTTCCTAATTTCACACCCTTCTCCTGGATATCACTTGCTGAAGTGATTGGAATAACAATTGCTTAGAAGTACACAGTTCCAGAAGAGCCATTCTGGGAGGCATATGGAAAGATTAGCAATGGCTAAGAATTTCTCACAGCTCAGTTAATTGATTTTTCTTTTTGGATGACCATTCTTTTATTTTCACTGTAGACTTCAGCATAATAATCTGATCTCAAGATGCACAAATTGCACCTCTCACCAGCAGTGGAAAAGAACATGTGTTTACAAAAGGAAAGAGGGGATGCCAATTAAGAAAAAAGGAAATTAGATAAGTAGTCATTCACCTTTACCTTTTTGCTCCATAGGGATACTTTATAATCATTCTTGTGGCACAGCACTGGCCAAGAACATGGTAAATAAAAGTATAATAAATAGTGTGCTTAAAGTAAAGAGACTTGCACACTTTTCTCATTATCTGTGGCTTCATTATTTTATTCCTGAATAAAGATTAAAGTTCAATTTGATTCCCATTCTAAGGAACACACACACACATACGCACACACATACACACATATGTAGTTTTTTGGGTTTGTTTCTTTCCTATCAAACTGCAATCCTTCCAAAATGCCATACTTTTATATCCACAAATCTTTGTTGAACTAGGAGGCAGGACATGTTCTCTGTTCTATGCTCCATTACTAAAATGTTTGTGTGGCCTTAAACAAATCACTTCATTTGTCTGCAACTCATTGCCCCTCCCCCCCAGCCACCAGAAAATAAGAAATTGGCCTACATGATCTCAGATTTCATGATTTTAGTATTCGTTGTTTCTCAAAACTGCATTATGAATCCATGTAGGATGATCTCTTCCAGCCAAAATGATTATATTTCCACAATGCCAGACCATTACAAAGAATTTCCATTGGTAGATCAATATAATTCCCTTTTCCTTCCCTCCAGTATGCCCCTTCTGCCCTGATGCCTTGAAGGAACAAATTACCCAGCAGATAGATAATAGAATGTCTTATTTTGCGATAGTCAAATTCTATTGGAGATTGACAAGCAAGCAAGAATGTATTTTACCAGTTTAAAACATGGAGCAAATATTTTCCAGACAGAACAGCTGACTTGTTTTGTCACATGATACCTCTAACTTTTTCTAACACTAGTCATAACTAAATACAAACCAATGCACTCTGACATGCATTTGATAAGTACTTAATATAGCCATATACAAAGATGAATAAAATACTCCCTACTCCCAAGAAGCTTACATTTCATAGAGAGCCCATTTAAATAGATATGTGGAAACATGATAATTTGAGGAAGGATTAAAAAACACTAATGACTAAGGGGACAGGAGAGGCTACTCATAGGAGGTAATATCTTATGCTAGACTTTGACTCAGTTTCCTCATTTTTAATATGAGCTGGAGAAGGAAATGGCAGACCTATTCAATATCTTTGCCAAGCAAACCCCAAATGGGGCCAGAAAGAGTCATACAAGACCAAAATCAACAACAGCAAGGGTTTCTATAAGATGAAGTGAGGAAGGAGTGCATTTAAGGCAAGGAGGACTGAGTGCAAAAGCACAGGGGAGGGAGCTACAGGGTAGATTTTGAAGGATCAGTAAGTAATTTAATACTTTTTGAGAGGAAAACAGAGTACATGGAGAAGAAGAATGTGAAATACTTCTGGAGAGCTAGGCTAGAGAAAGATTGTAGAGAACCAGTCCTGACTCATTCTGAGAAATGAGTTAACCCAACCTCCCAAAAGGTGAGAAAAGAGGGCTTCATTCCTTCAGTTCTTACTCTGATAGGGTGATTCAGGAAAAGGCTGTGTATTTTGAAGCTTCTTCATTTACTGGGGTGTGGGGAGGAGGCCACAATCTTCCTTACAGACTGATCTCAGTTGTTCTTTTTGTCTATCTTTAACTGCATTTGGCTTCAGGGAAGGTAAATGTTTAGAAAATATTCTTTCCAAGTTGGTAGCTGTGTGCAGCCTGAGAGCATGTATTTGCTATTATATTTAATAATAATCTTAGAAACTCCCGCAAAAGAGCAGACAAAATATTTGACTGGAATCTAGGATGTTACCTCTGAATATATTAAACCAAAAATGTCTTTGTAGCTCACTTGGATACCTGTTGACTAAGTACTCTTCAATTCCATACTAAGAGAATGGACAGAGAGGCTGAGTTCGAGGAGGGGTTGGTGAAGCAAAGGGAGACTGCCAAAACCATAGCTCAGAAGGATGCATTTGGCTAGATATGGGCTTATGTAACTAAATTAGAGGTTTTGTTAGGGTTGCAAGTGTCTGCTGCTACAAAAAGAGTTCACACTTTTAAATTTAATCTGCATCATTAACTTTTTCTCTATCACTTTCTTAAGTCTGGTCAATCAATAAAGCAATAAACCGGCCTTAATTTGTAGCATTTGCTGATTTCTGTGGTGGAAATGATCATACTGAAAATTTAACAATGGGAAACCTGTTAGAGTTGGCTCCAGCACAGACCTGGAAAGATTCTGTTTTACATTTTCTGGGGGTGTGGAAGAATAGCAGACACACAACTTTGTTTTCCACAGAGAACCTTACTAGCTGCATGGCTATTGGATGGTAGTGGTCATATGCAGAGAAAGATTGCATCCAGGAGTGTTCATAAGGGCTGGAGGTATGAGGTCAAGGGAATAAGCCTCCCCAGAGGGGAGGCTGGGCCTTGAGACCTTTGATAGCAACACAAGGGACTGGACTAAATAGATCTGAAAGTTTGCTTCTCATAGTACCTAACCATGTGTTGGCCATGTAGTACTAATTCTAGTATTTATTAATTTAATTTGAGTCACCTTGAGAGAACAGAGAGAGCCTTTTCCTTTACTTTTATTATCCCTTTTTAATACCTACCATCCCCTATCCTCCCAGTAGGTCAGTTACTCCTGTGAGGAAATGAAATACTTTGACTCATATTTGCTCCAAGCAGGAACCACATGTGAGGTTGATTAGACATGATCACCTTGGCAGGAAAAGGCCATCCCTGCTTGAGGGTTGAGAAGTAGTAGTCAGAATCAAGACATGACTGAGCATAAGCAGAAAAGCCAAGATAAATGAACAGCAGGGATTCTGCAAAGCTCATAATGCATCGGAATGAGATGAGGGGCAAAGTCCACTGTTGGAGCATAGATTTAGGATGGGGAATCAGTCCTAGGCCAGGAGATAACATCCAAGAGTGGAGAGGGACTATTTGGCTCAAACTTTTTCTTCCAAATCTCACTGTTCATATTGTCAGCTGGCATTCTCTGATTCCCTTCCCCCAGATGCCGTTGTCAAGGCTGGGGTCTACCACATTGTTACCCGATTCAGCTCTATCCACCAGGCCACTTACTTATATGTGGAACCAGGCTTCCACCGAAGTCTGAGATGTTCTATGTGCCTCTTTTATGTGCATATGTGTACGCAAAAGGAGATTCTCAGTAAGGGGACTGAAGCAGAAGTCTGCTCGTTCTCTCTTCTTGTCTTTCCTAAAGAGAGACTCCCAAGTGACAGTTTCTCTCTCCAGAAGCTCTGGCAGCAACTCTGCATATCTTTAGCATTTTAAACATCTTCACTCAGTTTTCCCTCCACCAGTCAGAAGCCATAACTCCCTCTACATAAGTAAAGGCTTGGTTGGAAGCCTGGTTAGAAAGTTCCACTGACATTTTATTGTCTGGGAAGCCATGCAACATTGCACTTAACCAAAAATTGAACAAATTTTGTCTGGATAAATTCAGACCCCTCCCACACCTCCAATTTCTCCAATATAACTAAGATGAAAGCATTTTATTTTATTTTCTGCATGTGGGAAGTCTCTGGGTCTGGTCTTTAAAGTCAGTCAGAAACAACAAATATTAGGTACCTATTTTGTTTCAGGCACTTTCCTAAGCACTAGAAACAAAAAAGGAAAACAAATCACAGTCCCTGTCTTTAGGAAACTCGTACTTCAATGAGGGAAGATAACACAAAAAGAGAAGCTAAAAAGAAAGGGTGAGGGGAGGTGCCTGTTTGGGGCCAGGATGAGACCTTGAAGGTGAGGTGGGTATGTTTTCGTGGTGAGTTATAAGGGTTGTCTCAAATGAATTCACAGACTCAGACCAACTCTAAACCAAGTAAAGGCATTTATTGAGAGTGACACTTCTCCAGGGGACTGAGTTCTAAGAGGAACCAGCAACTTCAGGAGGAAAAGACAGGAAACTTTATAGTTTAACGATATTGGCTACAAAACAGAAATTATGAAAATTAAAATGGTAGGATGAGTTTATCAAAGGATTAGGTAATAGGGAAGGGTCCCAGTCTCAGTGGAACCGTGCCTGCAACTAGCCATAATGCATATAGAAAAGCCCAAACAGGGGGCATTAAAATATGGTAATGATATTATGATAAGCTTCTCTATATCCTAAGTTCGCTTAAAGGACTGCTTTTGCTCTTACTGCACTGGTGCCTACTTAGGGGAAGCACCTTCTATTGTTTTGGGTCCACATCTTCCTTGGGCATTCTAGTGGTCCTGCTTTCTGATTGGCTGGTTATTGTCGTCCTCTCTGAGATTAGATGGATGTGGTTGTGTTTGAGTGCTTGGACACACCTGTTGTTTCTGTGAGGAATATGAGGAATGGGTCTGGGGCCAGTGCCTAGCTAGAGGCAGTGACCGGGATTCCATCACAAGGACACACTTGCTGTTCTAGTGAGGAGAGGCATTTATGAGGAAGTTAGGATATTGAGTTGAGGGTAGGGGGAGTGGCTAGGTAGGGGCAGTGAACCTGCTGTTATAATTGAGTCTGGAGGCAGTGGTGTGGTTAAAGACAGGCTATGTGGTTAAATCAGGACATGCCTGTTGTTCAGTAAAGCCCAGAAGGAAGTTAGAATCTTGGGTCTGGGAGCAGCTTTATCCCATCAAGAACACATCATTTACAAAGTTGAATTCATCTTTTAGAATGATTTTTTTTTTTTTTTTTTTGGAAATCATGAAGTCTAGAACAGGTGGGTAGGAAATGATGACGTGAATTACCTGGATTCTCTCCATGAAAGGGGAGTTTGGGAGGAGCTCCTAGATGTTTGCCCCCTGCCTTCTCCAATCAGAGGGAGGAAGTGCTCCAAGGGTCAGGGGTGCTGAAGAGTTGTGAGTTTCAGTGTGATCTCCGCTTGCCGAGTTTCTAGAGATGCAGAAGTTCAGAAGAGTAGCCTGGGGGCAGGGGTGGAGTGAGGGAGCCAGGGAGAATCCATTTCATGATGAAGTGATTCTATGGCCAATCTTGTGACTTTAAGTAGTTAATTTATTAAATGTTAACCTAATAAGAGAGTCACTACTAATGTAGGGATGAGAGGGAAGACACAGGTTCAAGTCCTACTTACAATATACCAATTTATTCTCTCACTGCTACCAACACACCTCCTCAGTAATTCCTGCCTCTGGGACCTCTCCCTCCCTCTGATCGGAAGTGGGGAGGAGGGGAGCAGACATCTGGGAGCTCTTCCCAGACCTCGTCATTCTGCAAGATGAAAATACCTCTGAAACTCTCACCTTCTTAGGTCATTTCCTATGTGAGCCTCAAGACTTCATCATACCCCTTTGCCATTTTCCTCCCCTTTTCAGTTTATTTTTTTGTGCTGCCTTCCCCCATTAGACTGCAAGCACCTTGAAAGCAGGAATTATTTTATTCCTTCCCTTGAATCTCCAGCACTTAGCACAGTGCCTGGCACATAGTAGGAAATGAATAAATGTTTAATGACTGATTTCTAAAGTAATTCTCTAAGACTAGAGGTTATAGGTGAGTAGGATATGTACCTTGACTTGAGTTTTTCACACCATGTATTCCCTATACTGACAAAATCACAAATTTATAAGCTAATTAATTAGTTAATGTAGTTTCCTAACATCCCAGCCAATATTCACAAAAATGAGCTCATTATCTTTTTTTCCAATCCCAACCCTATTTCTGTGGAAGGCACTACTATCCATCTAGAAACCCTGAGTCATAACTTGGATACCATGCTGGGCTCCCTTCTATCACTCAACCCATTCCTATCCACCCTCCCTAATCTTCCAAGGTAATTTTTTTTAAAAGCAATTGGGGTTAAGTAACTTGCTCAAGGTTTCACAGCCAGTCATTATTTATGTGTGGGTGCTCATTTCAAGGTAATTTTTCTAAAGTGAAAGTCTGACCATATAGGCTCTATTGCTGAAATTCTAATGACTCATTACCTCAAGCATGAAACATAAAATCCTCTTGATTGACATTTAAAGACTCTTCACAGTCTAACTCCACTTTACCTTTGTAGTCTAATTATGTATAATTCCCTTCCATGAACCATGTTTACTACTCACATCAGCCTTCTAGATCTTTCTCACATTCAACTCTCTCTTCTGTCTCGGTGCCTTTGCATCACCGTCCCCATCCCTTGAATGCTCTTGTGATCCCTGGTTCTTTCCTGACTCAACTCAATCATCACCATTTTCATGAGATTTTTCCTGGTGTCTCCAGTTGCTAGTTCTTTCTCCATGCAAAGTTGTCTCTTTTCTACTTCATGTATGTTTGGTACATGCATGCGTGAACACTTGCCTGTGTGCTTCTGTCCATGTTGTCATCTCCATTAGAATATAAGGTTTTAGAAGACAGGAATTATTTCTGTCTTTGGATCTCCAGTGCCCAGTACAATTTCTGCAACATGGTTGTTTAGTGTTAAGTGTTTAGTGTTTGCTTTGATTTCCATTTTCCTGATATCAGACTGGCAACTTGCTCATGCCTTATTTTTAATTCCAATTCCTTTTTGTTTTAGCTGTTTCTCCTAGGACCCTACTTCCTGTGTTTCTAATCTCTTAGCGTCCTGAACTATATTCTTGGTTACCCTCTGTGTTTGAGATTTTTTGTTGTGGCATTCATGCCCTTGTGCTATTTATTATAATAAATCTAGTCAAAGAAGCCCCAAATGATCCAATTTATTTCCCTTGCCATAACAGGTAATTTATGCATAGAGAAAATTTTTTTCATCTGTAGCATCTTTACTAAATGCAGAATGAATAAAATTTACGACTTCTCATGAACTATTTTTAAGTCTTATCAATGTCCATTTTTATATTTTCAATACTGGCACAAATTTAGGATGTGGTTTTATCATTTGCAATTTGTGTTTCTTCAGGAAGAATTATTGTCCATTTTACACAGAGATATAACTAGGACTTTCTGTATCCAAAACACATTATAGAGATGATAATGACATTGGTGTACTGCACAATCTAACTGGAGGTGTAGTCAAGCTGGAAGAGGAGAAGGCCCCAGAGAAGTAGGCTGTCGTGCCTGAGGCAGCTGGGGGTAAAGCAGCCCAGAGAGAGGTGTCTTAAGAAGGGGACCCTGGAAATCATGGGTAGAGGTCAGTTGTACTTTAAAGGATCAAAATTGGTCCACATCCACAGTGGTATCCTGGGACATGAACTGTTCCCCTCACAGCATGAATTTGATTTTACATATACATATATGTAGATATTTTACATAATTTGCTTTTTTCAATACACTATATAGTTCTGTCCCTTTCTGGACACTTGATAAAGATTACCTAATGAGAGTATGTAATGGGAATGTTTGCAGTTAATGGTAATAGCAACACAATTTCATTGTTTATATTTGAGGGAAGGTTTATACAAGCTTGAAAAATCTAACACTGTATTTTATAATTTCAAACAGATGCATGTCATATATATATATATACATACGTGCAAATATACACACATAACATATAAACTTATCCATTTATGTACATGTGTATATAAATATATACTTATATGAACATATATCTAGCAGGAGAAGGGCAATTGAGTATGTCTAGAGTCATCATATTTTTCTTATGGAATATCTATATTTTATTGAAAATTTTAACCCAAACTGACTACCACTGATTGACTTTCACATAAGAGAAAATGTCCAGCTGGGAGAGCAATAACATTGTTGGACCTGCAATTTGGACCAGATGCTGCCTGTTTGTTCTACATTGAAATGTTAAGTTCCAAAAAACACATGCTATAAAAATGTAGATGCTGAGGAAAATTACATTCTAGCTATTTAGTTATAGACAGTTTATATGTATATATGTACATATATGAGCATACATTTATATTCAGTCTAATATACACATCTGTATTCATTTATTATAGAAGTGTTTAGATATACATGAATACATTTCTGATCACATTCATACATATGTACACACATACAGCTAAGGAGTGTAACACAAGTTGAATGATTCCAATGTTCAAACATAGAGCCTTATATTAAAAATTAAAATATTTAAAGGTATTAAAGCAGCTTACAATACAATTACAATACAACATAATACAATTACAATTACAGCTTACAATTAAATCCTAAACAAGTTAGGATTTAATTCTTAATGTAAATGATATTCTACAAATTCCACATGTTGCCCACATATTTACTCATATAACTCCTCAATTTCTCCATGTTCCCTAATACTTTCCCTTTGAAATCAAGGGAAGGCTTCTTTGAGTTTTGTACCTCAATATAATCTTATCCTTAGCTACCCTTATTAATCTTTGAACTGCTCCCATTTACTAAATAACTATGCCATGAATTCCTCTGTGGGTCAAAATTAATTGGAATTTGGAAGTATCACTATTTCTTCATTCCTTTAACAATACCTCCTCTTTTGAAGTCACTAAGAGTAAAACACACACACACACACACACACACACACACACACACACACACACACACACACACATGTCTTCATCCCCAAGAGAATAACGAAGGTTGGGAAAGATCATTGTCAATATCTGCAGTCAAGTGACACACCAGAGTAATAAACCTAGACCTGGTGTCCTTATAGAATCGTAGGATTGTAGTTCTATAAAGGACCTCAGAGGTTATTTGGTCCAACTCAGGCTCTCCCCACCCCAAAGTGAATGTCATTTCAAGTATCAGTAAAACTGGTCACAGCCTCTGCCTGAATATTTACCTTTATGGGGATGCCATTAACTCCTGACAGAGCTTGTTCCATTTTTAAGCACCTTATGACTATAGAGAACATTTCCTTATGTTGATTGGAAATTTGCCTGTTAATAGTTTCTAGCATTTTTTCCTAGTTCTTTTATGATCAAGAGGAACAGACCTGATCTTTCTTCCAAATGTCAGTTTTTCATATATTAAAAAACAACTATCGTGGCAGAGTCAAGATGGCGGAGTAGAAACAGCACTTCCACGGAGCTCCAAGCCACACCACTTCAAACTTATGTAAAAGGGGACTTTGAACAAACTCTAGAGCTCTAGAACCCACAAAATGACACATAGAAGCTAACCTCCTGCTGAAGATAGCCCAGCAACCCAGTACAAAGTGGCCAGCACAGTACTCTGGGAGCAGCGCCCAGGCCTGCGTGAGTCTGAGGTTTTAGCCTCAGGGATGTCAGACCAGCAACCGGCTGGAGGGACTCCAGAACAACAGCAACTGTGGTGTTTCCAGAATTATCAACACAGATGCCTAGGACAAAGTGAGAGATCAGTGTCCTATGGACTTTGGGACTGGTTGGGAGAATACCTCAGCTTCTTCTCTTGGGGGCTAGAAGCCACTGAGGAGCTGGTGCAGCTTGCACCACATTGCCACATTGTAACTTCAGCTCCTAGCCTGCAAACTGTAGGGGGATCCAGCAATCAGTCTGGGGGGTAATCGTTCTTGCTTTACCCTTCTTGGATCTGGATTGTGGTCTGGGGTGGAGGTCTTGGGGCGTGTGACCAGCTTGCCATAGTGTGTGGAGGCTTCCCAGAGGCCACCCAACTAATACTTCCGGAAGTTGAGAAAACCCCAGCCTTTGGGACAGAAGCTCCCCTGGCTGGTGGCAGAGTCCTACTGTGGCAACAAGCCCAAAAGCCAAGTAATTGAGTGGCAACATGCCTAGTCAAAGGAAACAAAATAAACAGAAAAAATCAACATTAGACTCTTATTTTGGGGACAAAGAGGATCGAAGCATGGAACAGGAGGAAGACTTTGAGGCCAGAAATCCTGCACCAAAAGCCCCAAATGAAAATATGAGCTTGTTACAGGCCATAGAGGACCTTAAGAAGCAGATAAGAGAAGTGGGAGGAAAATTGGGAAGAGAAATGTGAAAATGGAAGAAAAGTATGAAATGAGAGTCAACAGCCTGACTGAAGAAAATAATACCTTAAAAAATAGACTAACTCAAATGGCAAAAGAGGCTCAAAAAGGCAATGAGGAGAAGAATGCCTTAAAAAGCCGAATTTGCCGGATGGAAAAAGAATCTCAAAAGCTCACTGAGGAGAATCATTCCTTCAGAATTAGACTGGAGCAAATGGAAGCTAGTTACTTTATGAGAAATCAAGGTGCTATTAAGCAGATCCAAACAAATGAAAGAATAGAAGGCAATGTGAAATATCTCGTGGGAAAACCCACTGACCTGGAAAATAGATCCAGGAGAAACAATCTAAAGATTATTGGACTACCTGAAAACCATGATGAAAAAAAGAACCTAGAAATCACCCTTCAAGAGATTCTCAAGGAAAATTGCCCTGATGTTTTAGAACCAGAGGGAAAAATAGAGGTTGAAAGAATCCACCAATAACCTCCTGAAAAAGATCCCAAAAAGAAAACTCCTAGGGATATTGTAGCCAGGTTCCACAATTCCCTGATCAAGGAAAGAATATTACAAGCAGTCAGGAAGAAACAATTTCAATATTGTGGAAACACAATCAGAATAGCATAGGACCTAGCAGCTTCTACACTGAGGGACTGAAGGGCATGGAATATAATATTGCAGAGGGCAAAGGAGCTGGGATTAAAACCAAGAATCACCTACCCAGCAAAACTGAGTTTCATGTTTCAGGGGAAAATATGGTCATTCAGTGGAATAGAGGACTTTCAAACATTCTTGAGGAAAAAACCAGAATTGAATAGAAAATTTGACATTCAGATACAAGAAGCAAGAGATGCTTGAGAAGGTAAACTGGGGAAAGAAATCATTATGAACTTATCAAAGTTCAACTATTTACATTTGTACAGGGAAAAACGATAACTGTAACTGATGGAACTTTTCTCAGTATGAAAATAGTTGAAGAAGGGTATATGGGCATATGAATACATATGTGAATGTGTGTATATATGTTTTCAGGTATACATAAATAGAAGGCACAGATCAAATTTAATAGGAAGGGATGATACTTAAAAGGTGAAATTAAGAGCTTTGAGAAGAATAAAATGAGAGGAGATGGGGAGAGACAGAATGGAGTGAGCTATCTCATATAGTAAAAGCAAGGGAAAATGGTTACAAGGGAGAGGAAGAACAGGAAGGCAAAAAGGCAAAACTTTATTCCCATTGAATTTGGATCAGGGAGAGAATGGCATACATACTAAATAGGGTTTCTCCTTTTCCAGCTCTATGCCCCAAAAATAGGAGTCTAGGGTTGCATTTTTCTGTTTCCTTTGCCTTGGTATGTTGCCACTTGATTTCCTGACTTTTGGGCTTGTTGCCACACTATGGCTTTAAGGCCAGCTAGAGGAATTTTCGTCCCGAACTTGTGGGGGGCAACTTCCATTTCTGGCAAGCTGTAAACCCACCCACGACTTCCACCCTAGATCACAATCCAGATCCAGGGAGGTTAAAGCAAGAGCGATTACCCCCCAAGACTGATTGCTGGATCTCCCTACAATTAATTGCAGGCCAAGAGCTGGAGCTGCCTCTGAAAACTACAAAATGGCATGTCTCCTCAGCGGCTTCTAGCCCCCAGGGGAGGGAGCTGACGCATTCCCCCAAAAACAGGTCCCAAAGTCCATAGGATACTAACCTCTTACTTTGTCCTAGGCATGTCTATGTTGATCATTCTGGAGTCGCCACGGCTGCTGGTGTTCTGGGGTTCCTCCAGCCAGCTGCTGGCCCTGCCGCCCTGGGGCTAATACCTCGGCTCAAGTGGACCTGGGTTCCGCTGGGCTCTACTTCCTGCGCTCTGCACGTTGCGGGCTGCTGGCTCCCAGAGAGCTGCGCTGGTCCTTCCTGCAGGGCTGCTGGGCTGTCCTCAGCTGGAGGTTAGCTTCTCTTTGTTGTTCTGTGGGTGCTGGGGCTCCAGAAGTTGTTCAGAGTCCCCTTTTACATAATTTGTGGGGAATCTGGGGGCAGAGTAGCTTGGATGAGCTGTTTCTACTCCTCCATCTTGGGTCCGCCCCCCAGTACCCACTTTTGAAAAGGGACAGGAGCAAAGTGGGGAGTGGGCCAGGTGCGAGGTGGGATAGGAGAGAGGGAAATATAGTCAGTCTTTTACAATATATCTACTATGGTAATGTTTTGCATAGCTACATATGTACAGTATATACTGAGTTGCTTATCTTCCTTTTAAAATCAAATTTTTAAAAAATATATAAATACTATGATTAATACTATTTTGCATATAATTGGGAGATAAGATGTGCAGGCATTGGGGCATGAGGATTCACCTTGCCCTACTAGAAAAGTCAAAGGGGGTTTGGGAGAAGAGATGGGATAGAGAAGATTGGATGAGGAGATATCCTGTAGGACTGCTATTCTGGGGTGGTGGGTAGGGGGAAAATGTGGAAAATAGTGTAACTCAAAATCTGATGGAAATGAATGATGTAAATCAGAAGTTAATAAAGCATTTGAAAAAAAAACTATCATTCTCAACTTCCTATCCCTAATTTTTTTGTTTTTATTTATTTGCTTTTAGTTTTCAACATTAACTTCCATAAGCTTTTGAGTTAAATTTTCTCTCCTTCCCAAGTCTCCCCCTCCCCATAACAGTATGCAATCTGATATAGGATCTATTCATACATTCATTTTGAACATAGTTTCACATTGGTCATGCTGTAAGGAAGTATTAAAGCTAATAAGAGAAACCACAAGAAAGAAGAAACAAACTACAAAAGAAAAAAAAGAGTGAATAATATGCTTCTATCTGCATTCAGACCCCATACTTCTTCCTTGGGATGTGAACAGTTTTATATCCTTGCATTGCTGAGAAGAGTCAAGTCTATGAAAGTTAGTCACCATGCCATGTGTCTGTTATTGTGTACAATATTATCCTGATTCTTCTCACTTCACCCAGCATTACTTCATATAAGCCTTTCCAGTTTTTCCTTAAATCTATCTGCTCATCATTTCTTATGGCATAATAGTATTCCATTACATTGATATATCATAGCTTGTTCAGCTATTTGATAGTTGATGGGCATCCCTCAATTTCTAATTCTTGGCCACCACAAAAAGAGCTGCTATAAATATTTTTGTACATGTGGGTCTTTTTCCTATTTTTATGATCTTTTTGAGATACAGACCTAGAAGTGCTATTTTTGGATCAAAGAGAATGCACAATTCTATATAACTTTCCATATAGTTCCAAATTGCTCTCCAGAACTGTTGGATCAGTTCACAACTCTACCAACAATGCACTAGTGTTACAATTTTCCCACATCTTCTCCAACATTTATCATTTACTTATTTTGTCATGTTAGTCAATCTGATAAGTATGATGTGGTACCTTGGAGTTGTTCTGATTTGCATTATTCTAATCAATAGGGATTTAGAGTATTTTTTCATATGACTATAACTTTAATTTCCTCATTTGAAAACTACCTGTGTTATATCCTCCACACTTCTTACTCTCCCTGTTCAGCAAATTCTTCCCACCAAGGTTCCTTGTGATTACATTTGGCTTATTAAGGGGCAGGGAAGATCTTCAAGTTCCCATTACCATTGCAGTATTTTGGTTTTCTCCTTTCTTTTTTTTTTCAAATTTGAAGATCCTTTTGTATTGCTAAGCTGACAGGTACTTAACACCTAGTTTCAATGTAAGCATCTGTGAAGAAACAAGAGCTATGAACCCCTGTTGCTGACGTAACAGGAAGGGGCTGAACAGGGAGGATATAATACCTTTTCTTCCTCCCTCACCCCTCCCTCCCCAAGATGGCATGTAATCCGATATGAGTTCTACACATACATTCCTATTAAACCCATTTTCACTTTAGTCATGTTGCATGGAAGAATTACAGTGAATGGGGGAAACCATGAGAAAGAAAACAAAACAAAAGAGAAATGAGCCTACTTCACTCTGCATGCCAGCTCCATAGTACTTTCTCTGGATGTGGATGGTATTTTCCATCATGAATCCTTTGGAAAAGTTTTAGGTACTTGCATTGCTGAGAAGGGCTAAGTCTGTCAAAGCCAATCATCATACATTATGGCTGTTACTATGTACAATGTTCTCCTGGTTCTGCTCACTTCACTCAGCATCAGTTCATATGAGTCTTTCCAGGTTTTTCTAAAGTCCACCTACTCCTCTTTTCTTATAGCACAATAGTATTCCATTAAATTCATATGCCACAAATTGTTCAGCAATTCCCCAACTTATAGGCATCCCCTCAATTTCTAGTTCTTGGCCACCACAAAAAGAGCTGCTACATGCAAATAATTTTTGCAAAGAAATACATTTATTTATTGGAATTGAATATAAGAAAGTGCTGCAGTTATAGATGAACACTTTGTCACCTAATATGAATGTAAAAATAACTTTAATATAAATTGGAAAAACATGTGCAAGAAGAAACAACTTTCAAATGGGATTTTGGACAGTTTTGAAGGGAAATCATCTGTGTTGTAGATTTGAGGACTAGATCTCTTTGTTAACAATGTAGATGATGCCTCATTTGTGTAAGGACAATTTTATGCTGCACAGAGTAAGAGAAATAGCTCTTCTTCAATAAAAACTAGAGAAATGTGCGTACAGAGGAGAATGGTTAAAAGGGCACCAAAGAGACAGACTACCTTATTAAAGACTTAAGTAAGCAGACATGAGGAGTACTTTAGCTAATTCTCATAAGTTGGTTTATGACTAAAAAAGCAAAAGTTAAAAAAAAGAAAAATCATATAAATAGTTGGAGACTGGAGTATGATTGAAATACTAACTCTGAGTTTGAGAGAAGAAAACTGAAGAACTGTGGGTGTTTGTTTTTTGGGGGTTTGTTTTTTTGTTGTGTTTTGTTTTGTTTTGTTTTTTGAAGTGTTCGGGGTTAAGTGAGTTGCCCAGGGTCACACGACTAGTAAGTATCTGAGGCCAAATTTGAACTCAGGTCCCCCTGACTGCTGGGGGACTACACTGCCTAGCCTGAGAGTTGTGATTTTTAAAGTTAAAGATGAATCACTAAGATTTAGGGAGCTTTCATTGAACCTATTGTACTATTACTATGACATCAAGGAAGCAGAAGGCAGTGGAAGAAGAATGGGGGAAAGAACTGGAGGAGAAGTCATGACTCCACATTAGGGTTGAAACTGTGGCATTTAGAGGGAATGAGCTGAGAGAAGGCTTCTGCCAAGCAACTCCTGATGAGTCAGAGAGAAATTATTTCATTGACTGAGAGCTGCAGTGACACCTATTGCCTATCCGTGATACCCAGAACTGACAATGAAGCATTTCATATGGGTAGTTGCTTTATGCTGTTCACCTCTGGCTTCAAAGAAAAAGCACAGTGGGGTTTTCAACTGCTAGGATATCCTAGTGATCTGGCTCAACTAACAACCTTGAATGGTGTTGCTGTGAACTCCAGTCTGATTGGACAACAAAGCATCCGTGTGAGTGAATAATTGGCCAGGCTAGTCTATACATCCTGAAAATAACCCATTTGCTGAGGATGACAGTTCTCTGGCTTAAAGAGAATTGCTGTTTATAGTAAGAGGTAACACTCTAAATCCTCTTTGAAGGGTAGTAGTTAATTGAGTTTGTAAAGGCTGAATCCAAATAGAGAAGAGGATTTCCTCATCTACAGCATGACAAAAGTCAGCAGTCATATATCAAATAGTTTTGTGTGTGTTACAAATATTTCTGAATGGACCAGTAACATTGAAGCCTGTAGACTAGATTTGAGGGTTACCCTAAGTATGTATGTTTTCCTACCTCATATGTTTCATTTCCAATTCCCTATTTATGTGTACCTGTTCTCCACTATAGTTATTGAATGCATTGGTGAAAGAATATTATCTGGGTTTTTATGTGTAATGGAACTTATTAATTATTTATTTTAGTACATTAGCACCTATACTAATACTATTTATTTTGTCTTATTAAGTAAACTGTGAGGTTTAAAATAGAAGTATAATTATTGTGAGTGGATGATCTTTAGTGGGGGCTTAAGAGGTTAGAGTGGCAGATGGAGAAGTATGTTTCCCCTTCTACGGTTATCCCTAGGATCCTGAGAGAATTTGAATGGAACTGTGTGGTGACAGTCTGGGAAATTGGTGTACTAATGAAAGAGGAGATGGTAGGAATGAGACAAACCTAGAGAGAAGTGGAGTGTTTTATGCCCCGGGGTGTCAGGTGTGAAGCCCAATCTAGGCATTTACAGGAACCTACATTTTGGGGACATTTTCACTCAGACCAACATACACAATTAAATCATCATAAAGGCATCTTGAGGATTTGGACTCGGATTGTGATGTTGAAGGTTGCTGGTTATGATGAACAAAGAACAACTCTACTCACCACCTAAGATGATTGTGGTGCTTTAAATTTAAGGTCACTGGCCTTATTGTTTGGGAGTTTTCCTGATTAACTAT
Organism: Gymnobelideus leadbeateri; assembly: GCA_011680675.1. Taxonomy (NCBI): domain Eukaryota; kingdom Metazoa; phylum Chordata; class Mammalia; order Diprotodontia; family Petauridae; genus Gymnobelideus; species Gymnobelideus leadbeateri. The sequence continues at coordinate 21,844 of WOXC01004692.1, read as the reverse complement.
GTGAGTGGTGCTGGAAACTATGTGAGGGTTGACTGGATTAGATTTTTAGGGGTGAAAGATTTAATTGTTGGTGGACAATGAGCTATACAACTCCCAACAGGAACTCACCAATCTCATTGCATTTCCTTTGGGCAAATAAGTGCTGAATGTAAAAAGGCAGTTTTCTATGAAGCTTTAAAGACAATTTTTATGGTTAATTTTATCTGAACACGTCCTGATGACCAATTATCAGATCAGAGATACAAAGGAAGAAAAAAACGCAGTCATTGATTACTCACTTAGTATGTGCAAGACATTGTACTGCTTTGCAAATATTCTTTCATAGGGCAGCTAGGTGGTGCAGTGGATAAAGCACCTGCCCTAGAGTCAGGAGGATCAGAGATCAAATGTCATTTCTTCTAATACTTACAACAACCCTGGAGGCAGGTGCATTTATTGTCACTGTTTTGCAGTTGAAGAAACTGAGGTACACTGTAGTTAAATGACTAGCTGTGGGTTGCATAGCTTACAAATTTTCAGAGACTGGATTTGAACTCATCTTCCTGATTCTATATCCAAGGCTCTCTGCCACTAAACTGCCTTTGAAACAAATTGCCCATGTCTATGACACAAACAATGAATATCTGTATACAAAACAAAGGACTCAAAAGAACTTTTTTTCTCAATCCTCTAGTCCTCTCCTGATGACACAATAACACCGAGAAATCATGCCAGTAAACCTAACATGCCAATCATCTGATTTAGAACTGAAATAAACAGGATGTTAGTGCTGGCAGTGTTCAGATACATTCTAGCTCAACAATTTCATTTTTTCTAAAGGGTTTATTGATGTTCTTTGTTTCTTAGACTGTCATTGTTTCCCAATCTAAACCTCACTCCTTACCACAAAATCAAGAAAATCAGTTTAGCAAAACTTCATAAAATAACCACATATGAAAGAATATACATCACTCCATTCCTGTAGTTGGTCCTCTATCTCATGACAAAAAGTAGGGAAGAATATTTTATCACCGGTACTCAGTGACCAAGATTGGTCATTAAAATTAATGTGAGGTCAGTTATGTTTTAGACTTACTTTCTGGTGTAATAATTTTGCATATTCTTTTGGTTCTGCTGACTTTGCTCTGCATGTGCTCAAGAATTTCAAAATGTCATAATCTGACAACAATCTACCAACTTTCCACTTCTCCCTCTCTTTTACCTTACATAATCCTATGCTTCCATTCACACTGTGACCTCTGATCCCTTGACCCCTCATTCTCTCCAGGTCATCTCTTGTACTAATCACTTTCTCCTATTCTCCTAATTTTTACTCCTTCATGAACCAATTACACTCTACACTGTTGTCTTCTCTTGAATTCCTAGCCTCTATCATATTGCTGATTTCACCCAGTCAAGCCTCAACCTTGGATAATTGCCACCATTCATCACCTAAGCTCCTACATACAGCTGCTGAATAAAGATGACAAAAATCACTCAATAATTTTGAGTCCACTACAAATTTATGATAGGCAATCTCACCTGACCCTTCACTGATACTAGGCGATCCTGCTATACCTTCCTTCTCAACTCTATATTCCACTTTCCATAGTGGCTCTTCCAATCTTTTTTGTCCCTACCCAAATCTTCCATGCTTCCCCCTCTCTCTTACCATCTTAGCTGAGAGGATTGCTTCACATCCAAAGAAAAAAATGACCCTATTCACCATGAGTTCCCTCTTCTCCCCTCTTCCTCACCTCATACCACTCGGATGCCTTCTTCCACCATCTTCCCCTTCACCCCTGCCTCACACAAAGAGGTGCCTCTATTCTTTACCAAAGGAAGCCCCACTGACTGCAAATGTGATGCCATTTTATCCTGCCTGTTCCAACAGATAATCCACTTATGATTTCTTCTCTCTTTTATCTTCAATCTCTCCATATACTACCTCCTTCCCTACTGCCAATAGCATGTCTATGTCTCTTCCATTCTCAAAAAAACCCTTTTACTTGAATCTTCCATATCTTCTGTCATCCTGTATCTCTTCTGCCTTTTTTATGTCACTAAGCTTGAGAAGATCATCTACAATAATTGCCTCTACTTTCTCTCTTACACTTTTTTTGCCCTTGAACTTTTTTATTGTAAATAGTATTTTATTTTTCCAATTAAAATAGTTTTCAACATTCATTCAGTTTTTATGAGATTTTGAGTTGCACATTTTTCTCCTTCCTTCCCTCACCTCTCCTCTCCCCAAGATAACAAGCAATTTGATATCAGTTATACATGTACAATCATGTTAAACATATTTCCACATTGTGAAAGAAGAATCAGAACAAGAAGGGAAACCATGAGAAAGAAAAACAAAACCAAAAACATGTGAAAATAGTATCCTTTGATCTGCATCCAGAACCTGTAGTTCTTTCTCTGGACATGGGAAGCATTTTCCATCATGAGTCTTTTGGAATTGTTTTAGGTCATTGTATTGCTGAGAAAGCTAAGTTGATTGCCATATAATGCTGCTGTCACTGTGCCCGATATTGTCCTAGTTCTGCTTACTTCACTCAGCAGTAGTTCATATAAGTCTCTCTAGGTTTTCTTCAAATCTGTCTGCTCATCATTTCTTATAGCACAACAGTATTCTAACATATCCATGCACCACAACTTATTCAGACATTTCCTAACTAATGGGAATCCCTTCAATTTTCAATATTTTGCTACTACAAAAAGACCCACTATAAATATTTTTGTATTTTTCCCTTTTTTATGATCTCTTTGTGATGTAGACTTGGTAGTGGCATTGCTGGATCCAAGGTTATTTACAGTTTGGTTGCCCTTTGGGCATAGATCCAAGTTGCTCTCCAGAATGGTTAGTTCGGTTCACAACTCCACAAACAATGTGTTAGTTTCCCAATTTTCCCACATCTGCTCCACCATTTATCATTTTCCTTTTCTGTCAGATTAGCCAATCTGACATGGCACCTCAGAGTTTTTAAAATGTGCATTTCTAAAATAATAGTAATTTAGAACATTTTTTATTTAATTTCTTCATTTGAAAACTGCCTGTTCATATCCTTTGACCATTTATCAATTGAGGAATAACTTGTATTCTTATCAATTGACTCTGTTCTCTCTTTGATAAATGAGGCTTTATCAGAAGCACTTGCTGTAAAGATTATCTCCCAGATTTCTACTTTCCTTCTAATCTTGGATGCATTGGTTTTGTTTGCACAAAACCTTTTTAATTTAACATAAATAAAATGATCCATTTTGCATTTCATAATGTTCTCTATATCTTGTTTGCTCATAAAATCTTCCCTTCTCCATAGATCTGACAGGTAAACTATTCCTTGCTCTTCTAATTTGTTTATGTTATCACCCTTTATATTTAAATCATGTACCCACTTTGACCTTATCTTGGTATATGGTATAACACATTGGTCTATGTCTAGTTTCTACCATACTTTTTTCCCCCATTTTCCCAGCAGTTTTTGTCAAATATTGAGTTCTTATCCTAGAAGCCAGCAATTTGGATTTATCAAACAGTAGATTGCTATAGTCATTTACCACTATGTCTTGTGTACCTAGTCTGTTCCACTGACCCAACACTCTATCTTACTCTCTTTTTAATCCCCTATAATATGTCTTATGACCTCATCATTCCATCAGAACTGTTTTCTTCAAACTTATCAGTTTGACACATCCAGTGGGTTTTTCTCAGTCCTCATTATGCTTGACCTCTCTTTCATCTTTGACACTATGGATCACTCTGTCCTCCATGATACTGTCTTCTCTCTAGGTTTTTGGGACACCAGTCTCTCCTGGGTCTGTCTTTGTCTAGATATAGGTTCAGTTCTATCTTACATGCTCACTTCTATACCTTATTATCTCCCCTTCTACCAATATCTTTAGTCCTGTACTATGATAATTAATGCTCAGAATGAAATGTTGGGTCATTTCATGTGCCTCGAGTTTTAAATGACATCATCAATGTTCATTGCACTGCACTTAGGAGGATTTTCTATAAGATTAGAAAAAGAATGGGGTTTTTTGGTTATCACCAAATTGCCTAGAAAAGTCAATTATATGTAATACCTTACCAAACTTTCTAGTGAGCTGAAGCTTTCTGTACTGAGACTAAATGAACAAATTAAAGTCTTTAAACACAGAATTTCACAGACACAGCTCCTCTGAGAAGAGACTCCTGCCCTCTAGGAGAGACTGTTTTTATTTATTTCTCATTACTCAGTACATTACTTTCAGAGAATAATCTGGATGCTTGTGATTAATAAATGGATTCATTCAACAAACGCTAATGTCACTTATTTTAGTGCTTTAAGGTTTACAAAATTCGTTACTCATCATAATCTGTTTAATTTATTTTCCCCATGGTAGGATGCCAAGCAGAGCAATCTGGAAAAGTTCAATTCACTGTGGTACGTACTATGAAACCACTTTACAGAAGAGAATGAAGATCATTTATTAAGTATGGATTAAGTACTTATTCTGTGCCAGTGACTGAAAAAAACTTTCCTAAATTCTCAAAGCCATTGTAAAGATACTTTGCAAATGGATAATGACATTATTTTTCCCTCAATATCTTTCCTAGAAATTGCCTTGTATCTGAATTTCATCAATGAAAAATTATTTTTCCACTTGAAGCATCCTGCTGCTGTTTAGCTGATAATGCTGTGTGCCAAAGAACCAACAAGTATAAAATGCAGGCTTTACTGTAAGACTGAGAGTTCACATCAGCATTGGTCATATTTCATGTAACCTTAAAGTCACCTAGGCAAATTTCTGGTCCAAGGAAGAAGAAAGGATTCTCTCAGTGCTATCTCCTCTGTATCTCCAGGCCCTTTATTTTGGGGATGAGGAATCCTACAGACCAAGGGTGAGGAACCTGCGGCCTCAAGGTCACATGTGGTCTCCTAGGTTCTTGGGTGAAGCATTGTGACTGAGTCCAAGTTTTACAGAACAAATCCTTTTACTAAGGGGATTTGTTCTGTGGAGTTTGGATTTAGTCAAAGGGCCATACTTAAGGACCTAGAAGTCCACATGTGGCCTTGAGGCTGCAGATTTCCCACCCCTGCTACAGACCACTGGGTTTCTTTTGTTTCTTTGTTTTCCCCAAGCTGATTAGGAGCAAGATTGGGATCTATGTTCAAGAATTTAGGCCTATTGGGCCCCAAATAGACCAATAGCCCTAGATATCACATTTTAAAAAATCGCTTGCAGCCCATGACAGAACACTCTGCCCTTTAACCTCTCTGTCATAAGGTTATTTCATGGTATGTCTCATCTTGAGGTATACAACTACAAGAAACCTTCCCTATAAAAGGATTTTTTTTTCTTAATCTGAGCCACATACCCAAGATGACTTCAAGGAATGATGTTAGGTAGAGAATAACAGTACTTTCAATTTATATTGTAATTAATTCTTGTTTTTTAAGATTTGATGATACCCTGTGATATAGGCTGAGTAGATGTCATCTTAATTTTATGGAATTAGGAAAGTGAAACTTGAATAAAATTTTATCATGTTTCTTTAACCCTTTGACCTCTTACTTTATTTAACATTCTTTCTTTCTAGAGATGAGAAAACAATTCCTTCTTGTTTTTTCAAAACTCCTTAATATTGAGACAAAGTCTGGAGATACTAATACCTAACACATGTCTTGTATGTGTAATGTGTTTCCCTTGGTTTTATAAAGAGATTATAGATGGTATTACTGTATCTTTTATAGCCAAATGGAATGTTTCAGAAAAGGCCATTTCTCTTGGCAATTTGACGACAGTTATAAATGTCTTGTTATGAAGTGTATTTTCTTTCTCATTAACAAAATCACAACCTCTTTCTTATTAATTAATTAAGCTTAAGAGTTTTAAACAGCAAACAATGGAATTTATCTTTGATCCCTGAGGTGATAGGGAGTCACTGAAGTTTACTAAGTAGAGGGAATGATTTGGTCAGATCTGACCTTTAGGAAAATCAATGTTGTAACTGAGTAGAGGGTAAACTGGAGCAGGAGGAGACATGTGGCAGGCAGACCTGCAATAGTCCAGGTGTGAGAAGATGAAGTTCTGCACCAGATTGGGGGCACTATCAGAAAAGAGGAAAGGAGAGGAGAAAGAAGAGGAGGGAAGAAGACAGAAGGGAAGGAAAGGGAAAGGAAGAGAAAGAAGGGGAAGGAAAATGATAGGAAGGGAAAGGACACCAGGTTACATATGAATGAAAATAGATAGTTGAGATCAGCCACTATCTATTTTCATTCATATATAATAGGCATTTAATAAACATCTACTGCACATTCCTCCAGCAGACTGTAAGTTGTAGTTTTGTTTTTTTTCAGTGCAAGGACTGTTTTTAATTTGGGATTCATATTCCTAGAGCTTAGCATAATGGTTGGTACACAGTAGGGACTTTATAAATGCTTCTTGGATTACATTGTATTGAAGCTTCCAAGGAAACTTAAATTTGATTGTTGCATATGAGAGGTACTTCAAACCTTGAAATACAGCACTGAAACCTGGTGAGGACATTTCCATGATGAACAATGCAGCTGCTCCTCATATCACCAGAATCTGGCCCTGAATCAATTTTGTTTCATTAAAATCACGAATAGGAAAAATGTATTGTAAGATAAAGAGTCCATCTGTTGTTTCTATTCTTTATTCATTATGTACTGCACAGTGCTTTATATACCAACTAACACCTGAATCTGTCCTTGAGCTTTGGAAATGTTGACTGAGAACACACTCAGAATACCAGCTTTTCATAAGCCAAAGCAGGACACAAAAGAGCCATGCATTTGCACCCACCACAGAAGCACCATAGCCCAGTCCATTTTCAGCAAGTCTTTGTTGAAGACAATATTTGGAACATATATAAAGAATTCTCAAAATGCCATGGTGAGGTTTGCTCAGCTTTTTGCAATCTAGTCTCATCAATCACTCCATTCTACTTAGAGAAGACTAAAGCTGAGATCGACCGTCTATCTTCCAACCCTGTCTCTTTAGAGAAGAGAAACATAAGCCCTCAGATACTTAATGATTTGCCCAAACTCAGGCAGAGTTAGTGGAAGAACAGAAATGAAAATCCTCCTGTAGAGTATTGCTTTACTTATTCTGTAGCTAGGTGGAATGTGTAAGCACTAAGATTGTTTGGGATAGGCCTAGCTTCCTTTTTTTTTGGTGGGGGGAGGAGACACTTAATCCTGAACTCCTCTGGCCCAATAAACAAGCAGACTGATTCCCAGATCAAGGCCTTACTAATGGGCTGAATCATCTGAAGTTTAACTTACTTCTGCCAACCTATTATGAATATCTATATTATGGCTAGTCTCTAGTTCCCACTACCATGGTTGAATGGGTATGTCTTTTCAACTCTTGAAAGAATGACTATTGAACATGAAAAATGTGACTCCATCCTTTTTGTTTTAGAAGAATTAATACTGCCTTAAAATAAAATCGTTTTTCTAAACAGCTGAAAGAAAGTCAACTCTTAGAGACCTGGAAATAGGTGCTAGAGGGAAAAGAAAATCTTATCTCACACCCCCATTCTTTAAGGTCATTGTGACCCTTAAGCATATTTTTTATTTTAAAAATTATTTATTTATTTTCCCTTAGTCATCATGCAAAAACTATTTTAATAAACATTTATAAAATTCTAAAATTCTGAGTTTCTATAAACATCAATCTTGTAAAAGACTTTTAGACAAATAAACGTGGAAGCTTCTGAATTGCGGTAAACTTTGAAAGTCTTAGTTTTTCTAATAGAACAATATATGTCAGTTGACCAAAACAAACCACAGTAGCAACCACTGGATTTAAAAACAATTGAAGGCATGCCTTTTATTGCAAATATCCAGTAGTAAGACACAGATCTCAGGAAGAAAAAAGCAAAATTTATATATTTGATCAGAAAGCAAACTGGGTGTAATAACCTCTGAAATAATAATCTCTGGGAAAGGTGTATGAGTGAAGTTTAGATGTTTGGAGAGATGTAGCAAATGTAAAACTTTTGGAATGGGTCGTACGTATATTCTGTGAGGCTCTTTATCCCAATTCCTACACTCATTCATGAGTTGGATCTTTATAAAATAGCTATATCCCACCCTCAAGTTACTAGAGATATCCATAAAGGGTTAGAAGTGGTTCTAACAAAATTGGTCTGACTTTACTAGTGTGTTTTCCTTAAGGTTATCGATTGTGATTCAGTTTAGCTAGTCTTAAATAACCTTTAAAATGGGAGACTTATGAAAGTGGCACATTAATTACAACTGGTACAGCCCATACCCACAAATATCTGTACCATATTCTCCTGATAAATGCATACAGAGTACAAGGGAAAGTACACTCACATTCAGAGAACTCATGTCAAAGGAGTCATAGCTCCCAATTTCTGAATCCAAACTTCACAGAAAAAAAATCCCTTAGTAAAAGAATTTGTTCTGTAAAACCTGGACTCAGTCAAAAGGCCACACCTAAGGACCTATGAAACCACATGTGGCCTTGAGGCCACATGTTCCCCACCCCTGAATTCTAGAACCAGCCTAAGTACAGAGAGTTTCAGCACCAGTAGGTTGGGAAGTAAGCAAATTATTTAGTTATGAAATGCCAAAAAATAAAGGAAAAATGCAATATTACCCTCAGGAAAGTATAGCTTCAATCCATTTCTATAATGGCAATGAGAAAATGATGGAAAAGGAGTTAGAAAGTGCTTAGAATAACAGTTCTAAGACAATCTATAAACATTAATGTAACTGCTGGTACTATAAATGTATGATCCTTGTCTAACAACCAACAAGTTGACAAAGTGATAGAACTGAACCATGTTAAAATTGACTTTCTCACAATAAATGAAATCAGCAGACACAAGGACATTACAGCTAAGTGGAAGGAAGGCTTACAGGTTCTTCTTGGATAGGCAAACAAAGGAACTAGCAGAATTGGTTTCAATTGATTTGAAAATATGTCAAAGCAATGACTGAATTTTATACAAGGGTAGGTTAAAACAATAACAACTCTTCAATATGACTCAAGGAAAAAAATGATGGGGAGTATGAGTGAAATCTATGCAATTCATGAAGTATATACTCCTGTTCCTCAGAACTCAGTATATTAGAACTAGAAGGTACCCTTGAAATTCAAAAGTTTTAGGTTTAATAGGTAGTAAAATAATGAAATTCCTTATCTAAAGAGAAATGATGGTGGCTGAAAATATAGATTGAAGGTTTAAATACATTTATGAATAGCAGTGATAGAAAAAAAAATGGGGAAAGTTTGGAATATATCCCCAACTTTTTGACATTGACGACAGTGGGAATAAGTTTTCTTTGTGATAAACTATCCTTTGGTAAATTGTTAGATACAAAGTACCAAATTAGAGAGATAAAGAAGTACTTTTCTTCAAATTTAATTTTTAAAATAGGTTTTATTAATTCCTTTTTCTTTTACTCACAGCTAGTTCTTTATATAAGACTTTCTACCCAAACTAGAAAGCACAGTGATATAGCACTGGCCTCGAAATCAGGGAGACTCACCTATATGAGTTTAAATCTGGCCTCAAACACTTGTTATCTGTGTGACTGTGGGCAAGTATCTTAACCCTATTTTCCTCATCTGTGAAATGAGATAGAGAAGGAAATGGCAAACCACCCCAGTATCTTTGCCAAGAAAACCCTAAAATGGGGTCATAAAGAGTTGGACCTGGCTGAAATGACACAACTAAAACAACAATATCAACGATTCATCCAGAACTGAATCCTTCTAGGATCTTAAATATAGAGCTGAAAGTTACCACAAAAGCCATCTAACCTAACCCCTTCATACTAGAAGTGAGAAAACTGAGTTCCAGGGAAGGTAAGCAAATTTCCAAAGGTTGCAGAGGTGGTAAGTGTTAAAAGTAGGATTTAAACCCATTAGATCCAGAGCTGGTGGTCTTTCCAGTGCACTAGTTGTCCTAAAAAAAAAGCACAAATATTTCACCAAATACATGACCAGATTTGACAACACATAGAGCATTCTACCCTGGTAGTAGTTCTCATTTCTTCCAAGAGAAGGGAGGTTTCTGTCATTTTCTGTTTTCCTGGACTAATCTTGCTTATTACAATTACTCCTTTTTAATGGTCTTTTCACTCACATTATTTTGGTAATTTTGAATATGTGTTTTCTGGTTATGACAGAAGGGAAGTTTTTATATACTTATGAAATGATGTCCCTTATTTGTGCCCATATGATTTCCCTAACTGCATCATTATCATCATTTCCCTTAATTATCACATGTTATATATAAACATATCATGCCCTCTATTAAACTTCTTCTAAATGCTATACTTTCACTTGGCTCCCAATTATAATTGAGTGCTTTGTGGACTGTGTTCTATATAGCCTTGCTTACTGCCTAGTCACCAGCCTGAACCAAGTTGCAACATTTGGTTAATAGCCTTTGATAGGAAGAGCACTGTCTATAGGATTTCTGCTTCTGTTTTATGGCAGAATCCTAAAAAGATTAAATAATAACTGTATGTTTCTGGTTGATTAAGATTGTGCCTGGATTCTGAGTTTATAAACTATTATTTGTATATATTTTTCCTACATAAATCTGAGAATAGAGTTGGGGCTCTTTATTTCCCTTAAAAAATCTAAACAATATTTGAATAGATCTTCTAGGTATTTATCTTTATTTTCAAATGTGAGCATGATGGAAGAGAAAAAGACACTGAGGCAACTATTCTAAATGCCAGCCACATCAATGATAATTCAAAATGACATTAAAGAGTCATTCCAAATGTCAACATGATGCATATAATAAACAGGCTAGTCCTGATGTACCTCACTGGGCAGGACCTTAAGGGCACCAGTGCTAAATGCAATGAATCTGGAATGCTGTACTTTCTCCCTCTTTCTTATACAGATATTGTCATTTGGACTTCATTCATTGGGAGTCTAGTCTCTAGTCAGAAGATGGATCAGTTCCCTGTTCTTACATTCTTTGGTTCATTATATTTTCACCAACTATATACTAGATCTCCCTCAAAATGGGAAGTGAAAAGGTATACAGTATCAGGTATAGGGAAAGTAATTAATTCCCACACAGAAGAGAAATTTATGGACATAAAAATTCATTTCACACATTGACAGAACTTACACAAGACTTGATAAGTTAATGTATAACTATTGCTGCAATCTGCTGTAAAGTTGATGCTTAAAATCCATCAAGACTTGAAAGAAGTTTTTAGGAAAATTAACCAGGTGTTTAAAATTTTTCCTTAGTTTTGTACTGTCAGTATAGCTCCTAGTACTCATTGACTGGTAAAAATACCAAAGCTTGAGCAAATTCTCTTGTTGGCACTGAACTAGTTGCCTGCAATCCTTCACCTATTATCATTCAACTCCAACATGATTGGACACCAAACCTCTCAAATTCACAAGGCTGCTTCCAAGCCTAGACACATTCATTTGGAGATGAGTTAATTCTTCTCCTAAGATCAAAAAAGAACAAACCCAAAGGAGGCAACCACATTAGCCTAGTCAGGATATATGTTTTAGTTAATATTTACTTAAGGCTGCATATAGGCCAGGGTGACGGATAGAAAAATCTGGTCTTATCCTCTTTCCACCCCCACCCCTCTACCAAATAAAGACCCTCTCCAGGCACAATTCAAAATAGTATTGCTTTTTAAAGCATCCAGAAAGGAAGAGAGAGAGACTGAGGGGGAGGAAACTCACTTTTATATATCTATTGAGTCATCAGCTCTCCTGCCTCTGTGGCCCATAATGGATCTCTTTATCATGTCAAATTTCAAGCTGTTTAGCTATGAGAGAGAGAGAGAGAGAGAGAGAGAGAGAGAGAGAGAGAGAGAG
>WOXC01004692.1:0-7500 GCA_011680675.1 Gymnobelideus leadbeateri | reverse complement strand
CTCCAAAAAGCAAAAAAAAAATAAAAAGAAAATGTAAAATATCTCAAAACAAAAGCTATTCACCAAAACAAATTGACAAGAAAAAAGTTTAGGAGTCATTAAACTAGGTGTGATAGTATACTTAGAAAACCCTAGAGAATCAACTAAAAGACTATTCAGATAGTAATTTTAGTGATGTTGAAGGATAGAAAATAAACCCACATAAATCATCAGCATTTCTATATATTACCAGGAGAAAGAGATAGAAAGAGACATTTCATTTAAGATAATTGCAGGCAACGTAAAATGCTGGAAAGTCTACCTGCCAATACACACCCAGGAACACAACTACAAAACACTTTTCAGACAAATACAAATCAAAACACTTAGAGAAATATTAATTGCTCATAAGGTAGGGGTGGGGAAAGTAGAGAGGAAGACAAGCCAATATCCTGAAAATGACAATTCTATTTAAATTAGTTTACTTAGTGCCATACCAATTAAATTGAAAAAAATATTTTATAAAACCAAAATAAATAATAACAAAATTCATCTGGGAGGACAAATGGTCAAAAATATCAGAGGAATCAATGAAATAAAATCTGAAGGAAAGCACCCTAGGAGTACCAGATTTTGTACTGTTTATAAAAGGATAAGCATAAAAAAAGAAAACAAAATGCTTGTACTGACTAGAAAATACAGTGGCGGATCAATGGAATAGATTAGGTATATGATACATAGTAATAAATGACCATAGTAATCTAATGTTTGATGAACAAAATATCCAAGCTTTGGGGGCAAGAATTTACCTGAGTTAGAGTAGCATGGAAGTATTTACCCATCAGATATATGGATAAGAGAAGAATTTGTGAACAAATAAAAAATAGATAAATTTTAAGAAATAAAATGGATAATTCTGATAAAATTAAAAAAAAAGATTTTGTATGAACAAAACCGATGCAACCAAAATTATAAGGAAAGCAGAAAACCAGGGGAGGGGAGTGTTACTTACAGCAAGCTTTTTTTTTTCTTTTTTTTGCTTTTTGGAGGGCAATTGGGGTTAAGTAACTTGCCCAAGGCCACACGGCTAGATTTTTATTTGCGTGTGCATTAAGTGTCTGAGGCTAGATCCGAACTCAGGTCCTTCTGACTCCAGGGCTGACGCTCTACTCACTGCGGCACCTAGCCACCCCTGTACAGCAAGCTTTTCTGATAAAAACCTCATTTCTACTATAGGGAACTGAGACAGATAAAGAAAAATAAAAGTTGGGGGCAGAGTCAAGATGTTGGAGTAGAAACAGCACGTCCACTGAGCTCCAGACCAATCAGGATAGTACAGGATCTGGCAGCTTCTACACTGAGGGACTGAAGGGCATGGAATATGATATTCTGGAGGGCAATGGAGTTGGGATTAAAACCAAAAATCACGTACCCAGCAAAACTGAGTATCTTGTTTCAGGGGAAAATATGGTCATTCAGTGGAACAGAGGACTTTCAAGCATTCTTGAGGAAAAAACCAGAGTTGAATAGAAAATTTGATATTCAGATACAAGAAGCAAGAGATGCTTGAGAAGGTAAACTGGGGAAAAAATCATTATGAACTTATCAAAGTTGAATTATTTATATTCCTACAGGGAAAAAAGATAACTGTAACTGATGGAACTTTTCTCAGTAGGAAAATAGTTGAAGAAGGGTATATGGGCATATGAATACATATGTGAATGTGTGTATATATGTTTTCAGGTATACATACATAGAGGGCACAGGTCAAAATTAATAGGAAGGGATGATACTTAAAAGGTGAAATTAAGAGGTGAGAGAGGAATAAAATGAGAGGAGATGGGGAGAGACAGAATGGAGTGAATTATCTCATATAGAAGAGGTAAGGGAAAATGTTTACAAGGGAGGGGAAGAACAGGAAGGCAAAAGGCAAAACCTTATTCTCATTGAATTTGGATCAGAGAGAGAATGACATATGTACTAAATAGGGTTTCTCACCCTACAGGAGAATAGGGGAGAAGGGGATGAGAGGGGGGTCAATGGAAAAGAGGGCAGGCTGGGGGGGGAAGTTGGAAGCACCCACTTTTGTAAAGGGACAGGACCAAAGTGGGGAGTGGACCAGGTGGGAGGTGGGATAGGAGAGAGGGAAATATAGTCAGTCTTTTACAATATATCTACTATGGTAATGTTTTGCATAGCTACACATGTACATTATATACTGAGTTGCCTATCTTCCTTTTAAAACCATTTTAATATATAAATACTATGATTAATACTATAATTGGGAGATAATATGTGCAGGCATTGGGTCACAAGGATTCATCTTGCCCCACTGGAAAAGTTGAAGCGGGTTTGGGAGAAGAGATGGGAGAGAGCAGATTGGATGAGGGGATATCCTGCGGGCTTTCTATTATGGAGTGGTGGGTAGGTGGAAAATGGGGAAAAAATTGTAACTCAAAATCTGATGGAAATGGATAATGTAAACCAGAAGTTAATAAAGCATTTGGGAAAAAAATAAAAAAATAAAACCAAGAGGGGAAAAAAAAAGAAAAAGAAAAATAAGAGTCGTTCCCCAATTGACAAATGGTAAAAGGATATGAACAGGTAGTTTTTCAGAAGAAGAAATTCAAATTACCAATAGTCATATAAAATATTCTCTAAATCACTATTGATTAGAGAAATGCAAATTAAAGCAACTCTAAGAGGCCACCTCACACATCAGATTGGCTGACATGACAGAAAAGGAAAATCACAAATACTGGAGGGGAATTCAGAAATACTGGACAGAATGCACTATTGGAGGAACTGTTAGCTGGTCCAACCATTTTGTAGAACAATTTGGAACTATGCCCAAAGAGCTGTCAAACTGTGCATACCTTTTAACCCAGCAGTATCACTAATAAGCCTGTATGCCAAAGAGGTCAAAGGAAAAATAAAAAGGACCTATCTCTAGTGTGTGTGTGTGTGTGTGTGTGTGTGTGTGTGTGTGTGTGTGTGTGTGTGTTTGTGTGTGTGTGTGTGTAAAAGTTCTTTTTGTTGTGTCAAGGATTTGGAAATTGAGGAGACACCAATCAGTTGAGGAATGGCTGAATTAGTTGTGGTATATAATTGTGGTGGAATACTATTGTGTTATAATAAATGATAAGCAGGATGATTTAAGAAAAACCTGGGAAGACTTCTATGAACTAGTGAAAAATGAAGTGATCAGAAGGAGAACAATGTACACAGTACTATAAATACTGTAATGATAATCAATTGTAAATGATTTATCTACTTTGATCAGTATGATTCATAATCATTCCAAAGGACTCATAATGAAAAATGCTATCCACCTCCAGAGAAATGGCTGAAGAACTCTGAATGAAGATTGAAGCATACATTTTTCACTTTATTTTTCTTATATGTCTAATATGAAAATATCTTATATATGACTTCACATGTATAATTTATTTCATATTACTTGCTTTCTGAATGGATGGTGGAGGAGCTGAAGGGAAGGAGAGAATTTGGAATTCAAAATTTTAAAACATTAATGTAAAAAAATAAATAATGAATCAACAAAAAACAAACAAAAAAACAAATAATTGAACTATCTAAATGCCATTGGGGAAAAAAGCCTAGATATCATATTTCAAGAAATTTTAAAAGAAAAATTCTCAGATCTATTAGAAACAGAGGACAAAATAGAAATACAAAGAAAACACTAATTACTTTCTGAAAAAAAAAATCCCCAAATAAAAATATAGCCAAAATCCAGATTTTCCTGGTCAAAGAAAAAAAAATTACATAGCCAGAAAAAAAAAAAATAACTCAAGTACCAAGGAGCCACACTCAGGATCACATAAGATCAGATGAAAAAATTTGGAATACAGTATTCCAGAAGGCAAAGGATATAGACTTACAGCCAGGAGTGGCTTACTCAGCAAAACTGAACATAATTCTAAATGGGCAAAAATGAACCTTTAATGATATGAGAAATAAATATTTCTCTCTTGTACTTAACTATTGTATTAGGACCAAGGTTTTTTCCTTTTCTACCCCCTCATCCAGAAACCAAACCAGGTGGGAAATCTCTCTTAAAGATTTACTTAGATCAAGATCTGATCAAAAAGTAAAAGAAATTCTAAGTTTGGGCATATGCAATAATGTATTAATAATAATAATAATAAGTATATTCTTGCTTACTGTGTTTACTTAGAAAGGTCTGGGAAAATGCTAATTCTCCCTTTCTTTCAAGACAGATGATTTGGAAATTGAATTAAGTAATATACTCCAAAACTCTCATTTTAATATAACCCACCTCCCATTATGTTAACCAATCAGAATTCACTGGCACCCCTTGGGAATATCTACTCTTTGAAGGTCATATAAACAGTGAGCCCATAGCCATGAGGGGTCTCTGGGGTCTAAGAGAGAAAGCCAAATGACCATCCATTTATTAATAACATGCTGTCCTCATTAACAAATCATTAAATTACCCAGAAACTATGTCTCTCAGAATTTTTAATCACCACAATGAAAAAAAAAAGACTTTCTGGGGTGGCTAGGTGGCACAGTGAGTAAGAGCGCCGGCCTCGGAGTTGGGATGACCCGAGATCAGATCCGGCCTCAGAAAATGAGCACCCACACACAAATAATGACTGGTTGTGTAACCTTGAGCAAGTTACTTAACCCCAATTGCTTATTAAAAAAAAAAAAAAGAAAGAAAAAGAAAAAGAAAGACTTTCTAGGCATTTCTTATGAAAGTACCAGAGCTGCACAGAAAATTTACAATTTGAACATAGAAGTTTGGAAACATAAAAAAAGTAGAAATAAACAATCAAAGATATTTAGAAGGATAAACCACCTACATTCAAATGTGAAGAAAAGATACAAGTGTCTCCCCTGAACCCTAGCATCATAAGGGATCCCAGAAGGTGGCCAATTAGAAAAGGCACAGAATGTTTCTATTATTTCTTCATGATAGTAAAAGAAAAATGGAAAGAGAGAGAATGAGGAATACACTAGGAAGGAAGAGTAGAAAGTTTCAGACTGATGATGAAACATCTTATCCACTTTGTGAGAGAGAGGTGTGTGTGAATGTGACCAGAATAGGTATTTGTTTTGCTTAAATATATGTAACAGGAGTTTTGTTTTTCTTTCATTCTCAATAGGAAGAGGGGCATAGGAAAAAGGGTAAGGAGGAAAATTTTTGCTGGAATTCTGAGAAGATGGTGGAGTAGGTCAGAAAATTCCAGGATGTCCAAATTTCCTCCGCAGACAGAACATGTCCTCAAAATGAACACAGGGGGGCAAAAATAAAGGGGTAAAGCAACTGTCTTCCTAAGACAACTTTAGAGAATCTTAAAAAAAGACAAGACCTCTAAGGGCTGTGGTTTCTCTTTCCTGGTACACTTTCTGGTTATGAAGGGCACCACCTTAAGGAAAGAACTTCTGGCATAGGATTAAGAAAGTCTGGGTGAAGCTAACTAGACAGGTGACCTTCCTTGTCCAATTAAATTATGTTCATAACAAGAGTCTGTATTTTTTATTCTTCTTTTCTGTTTTAAAAGTCAGCTTTGTAAATCACTCCTTGTCTCTGACCTCTGAGGGATGAATTGAACCTGATTTGGTTTACAAATGATGTTTTTGTAAATTAAATCATAGATGCCTCAGTAACTTTGTCCTCAGTTTCCTTTTTATTTTAGATAATTAATTTTAACAAGATAAGGTCAAAGGGATACATGACCTAATATAAAGAGAAAGATTACAAGAAAATTTGAAGAACATGGAACAAACTAGTTGTCAGACTTATAGAGAGAGCAATTTATGAATAAACAAGAGCTAGAAAAGAGTGAGTTGTAAAATGGATAATTTTATATTCTTGTGGATATTTGTTCATTGTCTTTGATTCTCAGCTTTTCTGGCACATAGTTATAAATAGTATTTTTTGTTAATTCCCTATAATTCTCTGTTCTACCAATTCCTTGTTTCTTTGTGAATTCACCTAGGGTTTTTACATTTTTTTCTTTCTCTTTTTCTTGATCAAATTACATTTAGATTTATAGATTTTTCTTAATATTTTCAAAAACACCACACATTTTTGTCAGTCCAACAGACTTTTTTATTTTTTTAGGGTTTTTCTATTTCTGATTTTCGTATTTTTCTTTTGAATTTCTTTTAAGATCCCTAATTCTTTAATCAAGAATCTTATCTTTCACTGTTTTTTTTTTTTTGCTTTTTTATTTTTTAGTCAGGAATATCTCCTGAGGATTGTATTGGTAGTATCCCAAAAGTTTTGTTATGTTTGCTCATTATTTTTTATCTTTATCATGGTTTTTAATTGTTGTTTTAATCAATTCATTCCTCATTTGATTATACATTAAAAGCTGGAAGGGATTTTTGAAGTCATCTAGACTAATCCCTTCATTTCCAGTTGAGATTAAGTGATTTGTCCAATGTCACACAGGTAAAGGAGGTGGTATAGCCACAGGATTTAAAATAAAATCCTTTAACTCTATGTGAATCAATCAATCAATCAATCAATCAATGTTTTGTTAAACCCCTGCTATGTGCCAGGCATCGTACTAAATGCTAGGGATGCAAAATAAAAAGGTAAAATACATTCCCTGTCTTCAGTGAGCTTATAATCATGCAAACAAATGTATACAAAATAGGCTATATAGAGAATAAATAGGAAACAACCAAGAGAAGGCACTAGAATTAAAATCATTTGAGAAAGGTTTCCTGTAAAATATGTGACTTAAAGGAAACCAGGAAAGTCCATAACTGGAGGTGAGGGAGGAGAACATTCCTGACATTCTGAGGAAGAGTCAGGAAAAATACCCAGAGCCAAAAAGAGATTGAATGTCTTATTCATGGAACAGCCAAGAGCCTGTTTTCTTCCCACTGAACCATGTAGTCTCTACCTTGGAGTCATATTTCTTTTTATTCATTATGTTGTCTTGTATTATTGTCCATGAAATATATTTACTATTTATTCCTTTAAAATATTTCTTTATGATTCCCTTCTGCTCTATCACATGATAAATTAAAGGTATCATGGGATAATCATAATGTGTTTATTCTTCAATATTCCCTTTAAGCATATGCCACAGTTCAGTCAAGTTTAATTTTCCTATGAATTTGCCTGTCAGTCAATGAGCATTTACTAATTGGTCATTATAATTTGTGTAGCTCTATGGTTTCCTTCCTGTCTATTTTCAGGGGAAAAAATACTGATTCATACTGTTTTGAGAAAGGAATGTCAAAGTCTCCATTATTGCATTACTTGTATTGTCATTTCAATTTGCCTAATTTTAATAACTAGACTCTTTAAATGTGTATATACATATATATATATATATATATATACATTTAATAATGTTATTTTCCATTTCATATGGTATCTTTAGTTATTATTTAATTTCCATGTTTGTGTTAATTTTTACCTGATCTAAATTACAAATGTATCTTATTTTATTTTTAAAGTTTCCTGATGCACAATAGATTTTGTCTCATCCCTTAATTTTTACTTAACAA